>OMOW01029655.1:0-11894 GCA_900312555.1 Lamprogrammus exutus
TCGGGGAGGATACGCGCACACACATACACACACACACGCGAACCATCCTACACCTCCTACAGTTCATTTTTTTCCACAGCTGGAGGCAGACAACAGAGGCGACCATTCAAAAGGCAAACGGCTACAACGCTAAATCGAAGGAACAATGCCCAATGTACAATCTTATATAAACACAATTGATTCCCTGCAGAAGTCAGAATGCATTATGCTTGTTTTAGAGGATTGCTGATGCAGCATGAAATCTATTTTTTTTAAAAGTCATTGTGAGCCTATAGAATCTCAATGTATATCTATCAAATGCAGATTTAGTGGTGTATGGTTGGTTAGGGTTTCCACTACAGCCCCTAGCACTGCGGCTCCCACAAGTAATCACAACAAAAATGATCCTGTCAACAGCCCAAATGACCTGGGATAGGATCAGCTGGTTTGCTGGAAACAAATTTCATCTTTCCCTGGTATCTCAAGAGCACAAATCTCAGGGGAAGACGAGGAGGGAGCTGCAGGGTCGCTGCCACGGCAGAGCGAATAACGCCTCTGATGGAGGAGGAAAGATGAGGAGATATTTTCTTTACCTTTTACTGGGCTGGAACATGTAAACAGGCACCAATCTTGCCACTGTTCCACACTGTGAGCCTCCCGTAAGAGCCGGCGAAGGGAAATCTGTTTGCGATTGCCAGTAAGCGAGTGGAAAAATGAAAAATGGAAGCATAACAGCTCCTTTGTCATGACCCAATCAGCTTTGCTGTTCGCTGTCACTCGCTGTAGATGTTAGAGAGCGGCGATATAAATGTAGTTTCTTCCACAGCGAGGTTTTACGCTGGCACGAACAGAGGCAGTTCCTTTTACAACTGATCACAACCCACTGCTTCCATTTTGGTGAGTCCCTTGTTTTCCCATCAAACCAGACTCAAAAATATTCCAAGACCGACCAGACATATTTCTGTAATTTCTGTGTGTGCCGTCAATTCTGTCTGTTTCGAGGTGCCACTTCGAACCCAGCATGTGGAACGTGGGCGGGAATGTGGAACCGTTGTGACTCAGCCAATGACTAAGATCTGACTGTACTACCTGGGCAGTGGCCATTTTGATCTGAGAGAAGGCTGCAAGCTGCCAGGTACACACTGGCTTCCAGAGCTGGTGGTTGTAATGCAGAGTGTGTTTTGACAAGCTTCCAGTTTAATCTTACCTTGAATAATATTAGACCTATGAATATTGCATTATCAAATGTTGAGTTATCTGAAGTATAATGTATTATGGAAATACAAAGTGTGTGTTTGCGCGTATTCAGGACTACATGCTTCCGTACCGGGAGTCTGGAAGTTGATGCGCCTCATCTCCACAGGGTCTGTGGGGTGGTGGGCCATCATCTCTGCATTACTCAGAAGGCTCTTGGTTCCAGGTTCAGAGTCCTTGCGCTTGCTGCTCAGAACACAATGAGGTGACCGAGCGCAATGGGCACATAAATGGAGAGAGGCAGAGAGACGCAGGCACATCACTGGTAGGGAAGCATCATTCAAGTATACAGAGCATTAACAGATCTGCTGTTTTAAGGCTTAGTAGCAGTTCTCTGTAGAGCGTTTGGTATTAAGTAATTGTCGTGGGTTAAAACGACCAAAGAGCTTGACATTGGTTTAATCTTACCTGTCAGGCTTGCTGCTTTCAGTGAAACAGGAGCAAGGGAGGAATAATTAGAGGGAGAAAGGGAAGGAAACAGACAGATTGTTAGAGACAAAAATCAATATTGTGCATTAGTATTCAAAAGCCTGATGGCTTGCAGCAGATATCACGAGCCTACAGCGGGGTCGGAATGTTTGATAGCTGTCTGAGGGAAGAACAACCTTCCAGAGTGGAACAAATTTGATGATTTTAGCATTTTGTGATGAATGTGAAGCAATCCTGAAAGCGGAGGCAGAAAACATAGAGAGAGTGCATACGAAAATATCCTCCAGATCCAAATGTATTCAATTATTTGAATAACAGCACATGGATCTGGATCCATATCTGCATCAAAAACATCATATTGCTGCTTGGCTGACAGCAGAGGTGATTTTAAGAGATTTCCTAAATCATGCCTGGGAATATGAGGACTTTCAAACGAAAATTTAAGGTGAGTCGTACTCGTAAACACTGAGTTATGGGAATTTAGATTTATTACTTATATGTCGTAATGGCCGTGGCAGATACTGATAGATGCATCTTGAGCCGATGAATCCATGAAACATGAATTTTGCTTCTACAGCTCACAGCTGAGGAATGAATGGTCACATGGTGGCGCTCTCAGCACCAAATACTAATCACTTGTTTCTTGGCTCATTACCTAATATTCAGGCAAATTTCACAGAAATCTGTTTTGCGGTTGTTCTTTTCAGACATATCCTGCCCATAAACAGAACTGAAAACGAAGGTAAATATCAGTGGCAGCGGCTCGGTGCTTTATCAGTGATAAGCAAACAGGATGATGGACAGGAATTCATTCAATCTCAGTCAAATCTGCTTTGGCATTTACTTTGCCTGGCCGAACTGATTTCTCGTGCTTGTAATTTTACTATTTTTTTTCATGGACCTCATCTGTCCAACTCACTTTTTGTAAAGTAGGATAGCGATGACGATACAGATGATGAAGACCACAGCCAGCACAGGTCCCACCACCCAGATCAGACCATCGCCAGCATCCAGGGGCTGCGGGTCGGAATCTGGGGCAATCACTGGGTCAGTGTACGGGCTTGCCACATACATCTTCTGTGGACAAACACACACAGTCAGTAAAAAGTGTGCGAGCAGCTGCTGATCAGTGTGTGAGTGTGTGATTTTTAGAGCTTTTTTTAGAGCAGGCTAAATTAATATTAATAGAGCAGGTGGTCATAATGTGCACTGTCAATGTATAAAGCGTGTGCAAAATAAAGAGCAATCGACAATATACATACAGCACAATTCAATCCAATACAGCGATTGCACACACTCATATTTTATGCAAACGTTGTAATTATGCTTATTATACCATTCTGTATCAAATTGATTTTACAGTGTATGTACATGTATACATGGTAACTTATATACAAGATACATAAGTACACAAGCTTGCAAGTTTCTGAAGTGTTTGATTCTTATTGTAAGATGGATAAAGTGTGTTTTATGCGTTGGGAGAATATCCTCTGGGCTAAAAGAATTCTTTATAAAACAATCTAATCAAAAATAACATCGATCCTAATTCAAGTTGTTTATCCACTTCCATTCTAATTCAAATGCACATATAGCGAGCGCACAAGGCAATATCTCTTCCACTGCCACAGCAGGCACACCGACTCTTTATTAGCAGCGGTGATGGAAATACATGAACGTTATTGCCTCTTTGCTTGCACCGCTTTGACTGACGTGAATTTTATTGTTTCAGCTGTAAGGTCCATATAGATTACAATGTAAAGGGACAGCCTGCAGGAGGGAACCACGGGCACCGGAGAGTATAGGAAGGGTTATAAACACAAGGGGGCGAAAAACAAGGTGACGCGGTAACTTTCGTACCCCGGTTGTGGAGTTGAGCTCGGCCAGGATGAAGAAGACGTACTCCTGCCCCGGCTCCAGAGCTCGGTTCTCGAAGCCCCCGTAGTCCAGCTGGTCTCCCAAGGTGAAGAAGGCTGGCAGGGTGGCAGGTGTGAAACGGGCGGTGATGTACGCCCGACGCAGGTCCACCTGCTTCTGCTGCCGAGAATCCCGCTGCTTCTGACTGATGTCTTTTAACAGCTGAGGGACGGTGTGATGAAAGACGAGAGGGAGAGAGGATAGAGACAGACACACGAAAAGTGAGATGTCCTAGCGTCTATGACTAATGCTTAAACGCTGATATTTAATTTAAAAGGTTAAGTGTTGCCGGAAGTTCTTGGCGACGGGACTGTGTTTGCGTTTATAGGTCCTTTCCTCCTCTAGGCAGAGATGTCAGTGGGTGCTGTCATTGTTGTGGCTCTCACCTCCTCTAGGTCCATTTCATCTGGGCTCTTGAGGTGTCTGATGACACCACGGGCTCTCCTCAGTGGAACCACCACCACATAGACGTTCCTGTGGGAGAGGAGGGAGGTAAACAACATATTACCATTTAAGAAAAGGTCTCCCTGCTCCCTGCAGACCGCAAGACACAAAACATAAACATTTGCATCAACATCCCAGAACCCCTCTCCCGGTCTTTACTTGACAGGAATACGAGACTCCAGGGACGGCAGGATTATGGTGACGGTGGTCTCCGTCTCGCGCGTGTGGTCGATCTCAGGGCGGTGGATGGTGATAGGCGGGGAGGGCTTGGCGGGGATGCGGTGGCGAAGGCCTCCCATGTTGCCCTCAGGAACAGTGATCTTGAAGTCATAGCTGGTGTCGGCCTGAAGGTTGGGGATGACCGCCTTTCTCAGACGAGCATCCACCTCCATCTTCTGCCGGTTATACTCCACCTGGATGATGGGAGAAGGTTCCTTGTTAGGGAGGGGTGATCACGGTCTAGTTTATGGTACGGTCACAGCATAATGTATCATCACCGCACATGTACATGCAACAAGTGATGGACATACTGTAAAGCGATAGGGGTTGCTGCTCTCTGGAAACTCCCAGGTCAGGAGAACGCTGGTCTTTGTCGCCAGATTGACTGAAAAATTCCTCGGCACATCTGGGAAACAAAACAAAAAAAAATAGCGTCAGTGGCAATGAAGCATTTTTATTCAAATCACAGGTTCCCTCTGCTTTCCTGCTGCGAAACCTTGAAAATGGGAAAAAGGACACGTGAGTCAGATTTGTTATGGAGAGACGAGTACATGATGGTTAAGTAGGATGGGAAGGTGAACGAGGAGAGTGGTTGGCGAGAGTTAGGACGTAGAAAAAACAGACAGAACAAACAGTGGGAATGTGACGTGCCACTTTCTCAGGCGTTCAGCGTGAGCTCGTGTTCGACTAATAATCCTGCATGTCAGTAAAGGCATCAGAATAGGTGTCAGGAGGTCTGTCAGATTAGAGGAGCTTACCTGTACGTACAGCATCCGACAGTGTTTTCACTTGAATGCAGACTGAACACTTACCTTCTCCATTACAGGCGGTGCGTCCATGACTTTTACCTGAGGGTTTTGTGATAAGCAGTGCTCTTGCAGCAAACAGCCATTAACATTCAGCCCGCTTCCACTGGTGGTGAAGGGTAGGTGATGGAGGTATTGGTGAGTGAGTAAGTGGAGACGATTGGTGTGGAGTAGTCATGTTCCCCAGAACTGTGTCAAACTGTAAGAACTGGCCCAGACTTAATTTAGTGCAATGACAAATCCATAGCAGTGGAAGCGAAGAGGTGAAGCCGAACCAGTGCGTAGGAGGCGAAGGCCTGAGGCGAGCCCTACCTGTTTCAAAGGTCAGGGTTAGGGCGCACCAGCGGAGGGCTGAAGAGGCCTGGCCCTGCCTTGATGTGGGCTCTGATCTGCACCTTGTAGGCTGTGCTGCGATTGAGGCCCAGGATGGTGTAGCTGGACTCGCTCGCTGGTACTGTGACCTGCCGTGGCGCAATGGGCAGAGCCAGTAAGACGGGAGGGACGGGGACAGCAGATGGTTTGCGACCACCAGCCTCTTTGAAAGCTATGGTGTACTCGGTAATGACACAGTTGCACTCCTCCGGTGCAGGGGGGAGCCAGAGGAACTGGAGAGAGCAGCAAGTGACATTAACAAAGTCAGTTATTTTGGGGTATCCCAAGGGTAGGTATTCAGGGATTATTATTTCCTGCTGCACTGCATCTCCATAGCCTGCTGGGCTCTTAGCGGAGAGGACAAAGACGTAGGAGGAGCCAGGGGAGAGGTTACTGACAGTGAAGCTTTTCTCTCGACTTGTGAAATCCATGATGGCGTCTGAGGAGGTATTCTTCAGGCCAAACTGTAGGCGGTAGCCCTGGATTTCTATCGGGGCCTCTTGGCTATCTGAGCCTGACTCACAGCACCCTAACGGAGGAGCCCACCGCACCACCGCTGACTGACCAGATCCTGAATTCACCCAAAGAGAGGGGGGACCTGGCACTGCAAACAACAGTGTGGGCAGCAGAAAATCAATTCTGATGTATAAAAAAAAAAAAGTCATATCATCTAAATCTCGGAGAAGAATTAAAATTGATTTGGTTGTGTATTTACTGCTGCCTCTGGGTGCTGTTGACTGTAAGATCAATGCCTGAGCGTGTTTCTTACTAAATCCAGCGCAGTGAGCTGTACACCTACTGCACACGCTTACCAATCCCTGCGGTCTGCACCAGCTTAGCTTTGCTGTGTGCTCCATCCCCTTTGGTGCTGTATGCTGCCGCTGAGACAGAGTACAAAGTCTCTGCTTTCAGACCTCCCAAAATCATCTCCTGTGGGGGAAACACACAACGGCACCATCAAATGCTGCAAACCCATTCTCTTCCATGTGAAACAATACACACTCAGCAGTACATTCATGACATAATCTATTTCTCAGCCCAGGAAAATGATCTTGTGAAGTACCACAAGCGCAACATTTCTGAGATAATTGGTCTTGATTTGTCGAAGCAAGGCGTTCAGTCTAGAGCTGACTAGAAAGAAGTCTAAAAAGCGAACTACATCGCTGATATCGTGAAATACCAAGATTCTGTTATGATAAAACACAATGGCTTTGCTATTTGAAGAATCAGACTAATTCTGAACAAGTTGCTTTGTTTGTTTTTGAATCCTAAATGCCATATTTCCTTAAAAGAAGTGAAATAAAATCTTCCAAACAGTCAACATTAACATATTAAATATTACTGAGATCTTCATAATTAAAAAGTGTGGTCCTTTTTAAGACATTAACTCCTAAAATTAGCTGAATTAAAAGACGAAGCATCCATTTAAAAACACATTTAACGTGAATTTCTAGTTTAAAGCTAAACAAGCTCAAATCAAACTCTAAGTTCAAAGTAGTTTTAAAGAGAAATAGTCTGCTAGATTCAAGAAATATTTTTCTTCTTTAATTGAATTAGATGTCAGAATATTTTACTTGTTATTAGCGGGGAGTTTTTGCAGTGCAGCTGTCTCCTTCCCTTTTTTATAACGAGGCACCAACACGAACTTATCGGCACATAACAAATGCATAACGGAGGCCAGATGTCAAACTTAATGAGGATTTCGTATCCCACTCTGACATTTTGGATGCATTGTATGCCGTGTTTTAATATTGAGTAAATAATAAAAAGCGTGTGGGTAGTCTGCACTCACATATTGAGTCGAGTCATCCTCCTCCATCTTATCTCACGGCAGAGACAAGAGACACACCCCACCGGCAGCGGAGACAGAGGAGAGAGGGGAAGAACAGGATATGTTCAAAAACACACTCCCAAGACAAATTCAATAATAAAAAAATATAACATCACGAAATCATTTACATCTGAAGTTATGATGTCACCTGAGCGTCATCCAATAAGACGTCTTTGATCCGAGGAAGGTTTCGTAATTCACCACCCTCTGCGCGACTGTAATGTACCTGGTAGCCGCGAACCTGGCTGTGCTGACTCGAAGTGCTGAGGAATTAAGTGGCAGGACATCTACCTGACGAGGGGGTGCACCAGGAACTGAGCACACACACACACACGTACACAATTAAGTCACCAACTGTCTAGCCAGTAAATAATCAACTAAACAATCAATACTGTTTAGGTCTGATCTACAGCTCTCACACTTGCTGCTGCATAAATACTCACCATCCTCATCAGTTCTGCAAAGCACAGCCGCACTTTTGGGTCCAGCTCCCTCTGCTGTGACGGCTGCCATGGTAACGTTGTACCAGCTCCATCTCTCCAGCCCCTCTAGCAGTGTCTCCCCCTGCTGGGTGGGGATAGGAAGCCCCTTCACCTCCTGGCCCTGATCTCCAGCTCCTGCCCCTAACTCTCTGTGATAGCTCAGCTCATAACCTGTCAATCAGCCATTCTGGCTGTCCTTTGGAGGCGGCCTCCAAGTTACTCTAAGCGAGGTGGAGCTGGCACGCTCACAGGGTAAATGTGGCGAGAATTGGGCAGAGAGGCAAAAAGATGAAAGGAAAAATACAAATAATAGGATTGGACATGAGGATAGAAAAGGAAACAATAAGAGGGGAATGTACAGTAAACTAAGCTGAGAGACATAAGACAGGACAAACATGAGCCAGGCAAATGAAGGGGGGGGAGTAACCACATAATGTAAAAGCGTAATGTTAGGCACAGTGCCTAATGAAATAAAGCAGAGAGGAGAGTATCGACCCTGAGTGGACAACTTAATTATACCCAAGGAGAGTGTGCATCCGATAGCCAATGATTGTATTTTATCCTTCAGCAGTAGCTTGTGGCATAAAAAAGATCCGGATTTATGAATGAAAAACAGATAAAGTCTTTCTTTAAAAAGCTGGGACACACAGTTGGCTGCACCGGAGCACAGACAAATATATAAATTCCACAACACTAGCCCCCACGGTGGCATAATCCTTGAGTCCTCAGGAAAATAGAGTGGCCTGAGACTTTCCACCACCGACTCAGATGAGGTCTAAGGCTACACGGAGGGAAGACAACCCCAAATAAAATAGATCTCATGCAGAGATGAAGGGATTTAGGGAGGCAGGCTGAAAAACAGAGAAGGCACTCAGACAGACAATAGATGTCAGGGCAGGATGATGAATTGTGGACAAGTATTGGATTAGAAGTAGTTCTTGTTAGGCCAGGATATTTACCGCAACAAACAGGGAGAAAGACCCACACTCATGCATCAACATCACCATAGCCTGCTTAAATAACACACACACACACTAACAAACTAATGCATGGGTAAGATGTCGGAGTTTTTGTGCGAGTTTAGGAGTACACAGCTTGTGTGCGTGTGTGTGTGTGTGTGTGGGAGTGTAATAGTCATAGCTGACAGGTTCAAGTATCTATCCACTCAGCCATACAGCCACAGTTCTGTTGGCCTCGGGGGACAATCTAGATGTGCACCAAAGCTTGGCGATAACAAAGCGCACATAACCTGCCTGGGAAATGAATTCTGCTGCATGAAATAGTCTGCTTATCTAGCACCTTCTCTCTCCTGCTCGCCGCCACCTCCGCCCGTGTACCACCTCGGTCTCTCTTTCTTTTTGAAAGTAAGGAGAGGTAAAGGAAGAGCAGCTGAACATATTTAACACATTCTGTACTCAATCTCTACAAAAAAAATGATCTGATCGTGAATACACAAAATGACTTTGTAAATACTCACCGCTGCTCTGGAGCGACGCACACCACTTGCTGCAGCACGGGGAGCTCTTCGCTTCACTGCGACGGCTTTATTTATTCTTTTCCTTGCGCCATTTTCTCTGCAATATTTGAATTCTATGGTTTTCGTCTCAACGACAGATATGAAAGGACTTGACGCGCCATCGCAGTAGTAGCGAGAGATGGCGAAGACACTTATTGGCTTTTCGTGATTGTACAGAAAAAAAGAGAGAAAATGAGACAAGGAAGGGAATCACCGTGTGGATAAAATACTGACCGGCCAGCACTTACCTGTCAACATTACAGGCCGACTGCAATCCTTTAATGCTCCTCACTAACTGGCTGCACGCCAAAGAGTGGCAGACAGTTTCGCCCTTTCAAAGACATTAGACACTGATAGAGTGGAAAAAAGTGAAAGGAGGGTGAAGAAAAGGAAGACTGAAACATTAATCGGTGCTCCATCTCCATCTGTCATGATGTTTTGGCTGCGTGAGAAAGCAAGAAGGCCGAACGGGGGAAGAAAGCCACACTCAAACATAGATGGATGGATGCGAGCAAGGTTGGGCAGACTGGAGACAAATGAGATAGATGGAGGGATGCAGAGATGGTTCGCAGATTTTACCAGGTCAGGAGCAAAGGACGGTGTAGTGTGTCCTCTGAGAGTGTAGAGGATAAAGTGTTTCCTTGACATTTCTGTACAAGCATGGAACACAATACAGCTGAAATTTGTAGAATATTTATCTATACGGCATACCAGTGTGTGTGCATGTAAAAGCATGTGGACCCAAAACTGAGACGTACTGGCTTGCGATGTCCTCTGAACCAGCTCGTTGGTGAAAGCTCCGATTCCTTTGTTCGAGATGGCGGCCAGGGAGAAGGAGTACTCCGTATTAGCTTTCAGACCCTCCACTGTGTATGAGTTCCTCGGCCCGAAGGTCAGCTTCTCCTGCGAGCGAGTCAGAGAGGAGCCGGGGAATGAAAAGTGAGAAAAGGAAAATATTAAAGCAGAGGCGCTTTGTTGTTTGGCCGCTATCTTGTTCAAAATCCATTATCCAGACAGAAATATAGAGACAGAGTAAGAGGTCTTACCAAACTGCCAAACTTGACAGGTTTGTAAAGCAGCTCATAGTTGACAATCCCCTCTTTGGTATAAGCAGGTTCCCACGTCAGCTCTATGCTGGTGTCTGTCACTTTACCAACTTTAAATTTGCCTGGTTGGCCTGGGACTGAAGGGAACGGAACAACACACACACACACACACACAGGCAGGACTTTTAACAGCCTGGTAAATCAGATATGAAGAGCTACAACATCTTTGCACTGTATTCTCCATCAGTCTTGTGTATTATCGTCATACAGAAACCTCCACAGCTAATTCTCCATGCCACAACGTGCATCTACTTAACGACAAATGCAAACTCAGTCAGTCCGTCAATATTCTCCAGTGATGACCTCACCACCTCAGAGACGAGGCAGACTGCTGAGGGGTCAGCCTGTTGAACTCATCTTTAGACTGAGTCAGCCTCTTTGCCAGGCCAACTGATATTACAAGCAAATCTGCATCATTCTGCCAAGGCTCTCTGTAGTATTTTTTACTTGGCTCAACAAATATGATCCTCTTTGTGATGGCAGCGCTGCCAGCTCTACACACTGTATATGTGTGATCTACTTTAGGTACCGAGTGCTGAGAAAATCTCTAAGAGAGCTCAGAATATTACCAAGGCCAAACAAACAGTACTATGATGTTGCCTTTTTTGCCAATATAGAGCAAGAATTTACTATCATGACTAAAATAAATGATCAGTATCAGTGCAGTATTGTGGACATCAGCTGTAACTGTTGAATATATAAAACCATTAAGGTACACGCCTGAATTTTTTGCACAAGATTGGAGTTTTAGTTTTCAAGAAATATGCAGAAATGATGACATGTGCCATCTTGAAAAGTTTTTAAAAAGTGAATTTAAAAAAATCCTGTATCTCAAAATCTGATCGACTCTGCTTTGAAGTCTCACCTATCAACGGAAGTTAAACAAAAACAAAAAGAAGCCATTATTCTGTGAGGCATTCTGCCAAAGGGCAGACATCCAGACAGACAGCGCTGAAAACACAACCTCCTTCATTATGTTTTCAAGCTTGAATTGAAGCTCAATATTTTAAGAGCCGCTCACAGTGCAGCAGTAGGTCCGCACAGACATTCAAAAACAAAAATACCATCACAGATTTTTGAACGATCTTCCCTCTGCTCTCCCCATCATAAAAAAAGATTCACAGCAGCTGTCAAAGTGACATGAGTAGCGCCATGGGACAGAAGGAGATTTTTAGCTGTTAATCCATGAAAAGCATGTTTCCTTCTCATAAGTCTCCACGGTTGTGCCCCAGTAGCTGGAATTTTATTCACTTTGAAGAATTCATAATTCTGACAGGTCAAGCTTATTTGCAAATCATTTCACAGTGGATTTCTTCACACGCTTTGCTTCAGTCATTCAAGATACTCTATATTAGTCACTCAAAAATGCCACTTTGTATTCAAGTACACACACATATTTACTTATTTTGATTCTGTTGCTTTTACTCTTCAACACAACTTTACTCATTGAAGACACAATAAATCTACCACCATTCTGATAGACACACACATGCACTTCACTGACCTCCAGGCATGACTTTGACATGGACGGGGTCGGAGAAG
>OMOW01029661.1:0-17082 GCA_900312555.1 Lamprogrammus exutus
TGCATACAGAGTGTGTGTGTGTGTGTTTGTGTCTGCATGCGAGAGTTTATGCTCGTGTGTCCTTGAGCATGTTGCTGAATGCAAGTGACTGAGGTGTGTGTGTGTGTGTGTGTGTGTGTAAAGCAGCCTGTAAGGAGCGACTCCGGACTAGGGAGTGAGCTTTGCGTCCAGGCGCAGCCAGTGGAGGCCCTGCCGTGTGTAACGCACCAGTTCTGTCATGCTGCTGGTGTTGAAGATCAGAGGACCCATTACCTTGTCAAGCTCCAAGAAGAAGTCTGTCAAAAGAAAGACAGAGAAAGGGGACAGCGTCAGGGGCAGCTTCTCCAAAGACGCTCCACTCAGTACATTTACACGCACACAAATCTCCAAGTATTTGTCCTTACTGTGATTAAAGGCAGTTAAAGGCAATTGCCTTGATCGCAGTATAATCAAAGGACATGTAAACGTACAGAGTATGTGGCAGTGGTCTTTTATAAAAGGTCTTATAACTGTTGATACATTTTTAAAAGTACTACAGACTCAAGAATTGCATAAATCGCTGCAGAGATTTCTGGCTTTGAAGCTCAGTTTTTAGCCTCCACTGTTTTAGAACTAAAACCACTGGAATGTAGAGATGCATGGAATCTTCTCCCCACACCTAAAAAGCTTACATGCCTTAGTTCAAGCAAGAATCTGTGATCCAAATGTAAACAAAGGGTGTCGTCAAAATACAGGAGACAAGAATGACATCTTATCTCATTAATGCTCTCTGCTGCTGTTAAGTGATTGTTTACATCAATAATATATTGTTAAAGACAGCATCCATATTTTCAATTATGATAAGTTAACACAAAAACACAAAATTCAGATTTTTCCTTGTTCAGGAAAAATTATATATTAATATTGTTTAATTTAGATCAATTTTATGAGTTCAAAAGAATTAAGGATTGGGACTTAAAGGCAAAAAACAACTGATAATGCTGGATAATTACAATATCCTGCATCCTCTCCTCATATGAGTCCAGACAGATGGTCTGGCTACTCTATTGGTTTGCCCTCAAATGTGATTACCATGTCTTATTATTACCGATTAATATGTAACTGTATATGTTTGAAAGCCCTGTCAGAATACTGAGTTACATTAGCAGTTTATTTTGGAGAGTAATCCTATATCAAGGTTGATTTTTCACCACAGCAGCCATTTCCAGTAAGTTACACTGAATTATGCTGCTTGTGAAGAGCAAACTGAAAACCCCCTCCCAAAGAAAGAAGGGAAAATGAATCAAAGGATATCGCACCCACATGCTGAGCATCAATTCTAGTTAAAAACGGATTGCTCTACCTTGTTTACCTTTCTGCTCCTTGGACAGCTGCTCAGCCTGGTCCCAGACCTCTGTGGCATACAGGAAGTTGGAGGTGACCTGGACGTAGCTGGCAGCCATCTGGTGGATACGCTGAGGTATTGTCACGGAGGAGCTGCTGCTGCTGCTACTGCTGCCTGACGAGTAGCCGCCGGCTGTGCCTGGTGACAGCTTTGGAGACACTGGAGAGGGCATACCTGCTGCCTTACTGCGTGAGGAAGAAGAGACAAATGCGCACGGTAATGAGAAAGCTGGCAGTGGTTTCGAAACTACATAGAAAGAAAGAGACAGACACCTCTGACTGCATATCCTGCACTTACTGAGAAAACACCATTCATTCCTGTAACTGATGTGCAATACCAGTCAGCTGAACCATACAATTCAATAGCTTCAGACTGATCTTCATGAGAAGCACAAACAGGTAAAACAATTGCAGATGAAAAATTACAAGAACTCTGCTGCACAGTATTTCCAAATTTCCTAATCATTTCCTACATTTTCACACTCCACACATGTGCAGAGAAGGTAATTGCGTACATAAAAAATGTTTTAGAAAGAGACGCGCTCAAAGTAATCAGGTACGTCCAGCAAAAAAAAAATCATAATTAGTGGGAAAACAGGGCGTCCGCACACTGATAGGAGGCTGAAAAATGTTTCTTTCTCTTTTCAACACTTTCCTGCATGTCAGCAGAATGCAAAGGGACAGTTATGTACATTCAAAATCACAAACTACATTAAAAGAAAAATGACTTACTTTCCCATTCCAGGAGAGGGAGCCTGGGTGTTACTCAGTGAATTCTGCCAACAAAATGAGGGGAAGAACGTCACGTATGCAGAGGGGAAGGAAGTGACACACGCTCATTCATACAAGACAGCTTTCATGGAATTTACACCCCGGACTTTTTGAAGATATGCCAAGCAAAGTGTTGTTTTCCCTTCTAGTCAACAATGACACGTTACCTTTAAGTGTTCGGTGAGTGTTTTGGAGTATTTTAGTGCGCTGTCTTTTCTCAGCTTGAATAACCGCAGGTAGAGGAGGGACTGGCATCGTAGGCTGGAGGGGAAAATGGGTAGAAAAAAGGGTAAATATCAATTTCAGTTTGTAATGGAAGAAGAAATGCACTTATCATGGAGGTCTGACCTGAATAAACACAAAACTCCTCCTATCAACAGCCCCAAACTTGAGACTTTGCCATTTATCATTTGTTTTTAACTCTCAAAATTAAAGGCTAAGGCCAGATGATGCCTCCAGCACGTGTCATGGAAATCCAGCACTCACCACAGTACAGCTAGCCTCTTATCAGCTGAAGTGGCATCTGGGGCCATGTAGCTTTTTAACTTCATAGTGTACCTGAGAGCAAAGAAGGGATAAACATTTAGAATTTTGCCGGCGCAATTATTTAAGTCACCATGAGAACACGTTTCATTTCAGTCGTGTAAAGAGGTCGGTTTGTCCATACTTGATAAGCTCCACGGTTTCAGCATACATGGGGAAGGGTGATTTGGCCTCTTGGGCACTCCTCTCCAGGGCGTTACCACATTCGATGAAAGACACCACGGCGTCCAGGTAGTAAACTGCCTTCTCAAACCGATCCAGCTGTAAAAACAAAAAGCAGACAGAGAGACTGCAGTAAAAATATAAAATAACTATTTAGTAGTTCATTCTGCTTAGGGAAACATGTACCTGACAGATACTGTACTGCCTGTTCCAACTGATACAGTGGAATAGTTCCAAACACTCTTCATGATTAATTTGACCCATTTTTGCCCTGTTCCTCTTGATAATTTAAGTGATCTGCTTTTGATTTGGTGTGGATTACGTAAAAAAAAAACCTTTTGATTTAGTATCAGCAGAGGTATGACCACTAATGATGCCGTTCAATCATCTTTCTCCACTCCTGCTCCATGCAAAGAACGTGCTGCAGAGTTAAGTATCTGAAAATCTCTTGGTAAATAATTTATACCAGACCTGTAGTGAAATATAACCACCTACTCATCTTACACTGAGTAGGTAACAGCACCATTTATGCTTTCTTTCTATCCTTCTTTTAAGATGTATAAGTCATGAAGGCTCTTGATCTTACCAGTGCATCTGCATTGTGTTTGAGTTTCTTGGCCTCTTGCAAGTAGTGATCGGCTGAATAGACCCTGAAACAAAAGTGAATTAAGGTTCTATTACTCATCTGCCAATGCAAACACATATAAAGAAGATTTTAAACCAACAGTTCGTGCCTCAGTCACTTTCTTTCATCGGCACAAAAAGCCCCACATTTTCTCAAATGCTTATCTATGTTTATATGGCACACAAAAAAGTTTCATTACCACACCGTGACAAGGACAGTGATTCCCAACAGAGGGCCCATTAAAAACGGAAATTTACGTCATCCCTCCTGCATTCTGTCACATCTTTTCATGATCTCCTCAATCTCTAAGAGCTTATGCATCAAAGGCAACTCTAGATCCCATGGCAGCTCTCTCTACGTATCCTGCTGAGGGGTTACCCACAGTGGAAAGAGCTCCTCTTACCTGTCCTCAAACGCCAGCTTGGATCTCTGAGCCTTGGAGCTGTCCGCGGGGAGCGGAGGCACGGCCAGCTGATTATCACAACCTTTTGAGGATTTCTCCTGCAGAGAAGCAAGCGAAAGGGAATTCAGTTTCAGGAAAAGGGAGCCCGGTGTGTGAAGCGATGGGGAAAATGTTACAAGGTGAGACGGAGTTAGAAATGTCTGTTTTTGCATTCTATGGGTTCTTGGCATATTCTATATCCAATCAGGACCCAAAGTATTTGTTGAGTGATTACTTGGCCAAGGCTGGTTACACACGTACACATACTCACACTATCTACTGTATGTTACATAAGCACTTGTGTCAATAGTGTCATAGTCTGCTTACTACACTGATATGAATGTTCACACACCATCCAGACACGTTCTTCACGGCTCATATCACCATTGTACCTGCAGCAACAGCACTGTGTTGGTCAATAAGAGGAGTTGAGTATCAAGAGTGTACACATAAAACCAAGTCATCCTCTCTTGCCTGCCCTGTTTGTTGTTTATTTAGTACTCCAGGGGAAACAACTTGCAAACTTGACTGATGTGATGAAAGATCGTCTTCACACTGTACAGGCTGGTATGCAGACCCACCTTGCCATCGCGAGAACTGCGTCCCTTGTCCTCTTTTTTGTGTTTAGAAGTGGAGTTGCCCTTGGTGCTGTGGCTGCCCTCCTTTCCACTTCCGGTCCCGCTGGACAACGAGGTGGAGGACTGGCTCGCCGTCCTCTTCCGGCTCTGATGCTCCGCTTTGGGCGTCCGCTGAAGACCTGACATAGAAGGAGAGGGGACTGGCTCCTCTTTCTTCTCCAAAGACCTCTTAGACCTGATGGGATACATAATTAGAAGAGCATTTAGTCAAAGTTGGAGAGTCATCTTTCAAGGGGCCAGTTTTGCAGCAGTAGTGTACCACACACCGCAAAATATAAAATCACACCCTAGGGTTTCAGACAAACACTCACTCTTTACTGCTGTTTTTATGATGAGATTGAGACTTCTCTTCTTGCTTCGATCGTTTACTGTCTGGTTTGGTGCCTTCTTCATCGTTCTGCAGACACATAGATCAAAGAACAGACAGTATAAGAGTTAAAGTAATACTTGTTAGGAATTTCTGGATACTCATACCTCTATTGGAAGACATTTTGAAGATATTTCTAACAATTGACTGACGATATGGTAAGTGCAAATGCAAAGTTTTAAACATTTTCAAGTGGTTATCCTCTTAATATATCACTCTTATCACTTACAGGACTATTGATTTTTGACCCTGCAATATACCCTCAGCGTCTGGAAACACGATTCTTTCTCAGTTTTAGTTTTGACAAAAAAAAAACAAATGGCAAAAATCCCAGATTTGGATTGCCACCAAAATTCAATCAATTGTTCCTTGGCCCAAGGCACATTTGCTTCAATGGGAATGTACAGGTTGTTCAGACATTGTGATGACACAGACAAACTAATAGTGGTGAGAACATAGCATTCTTGGTGTGAGTAACAAAGAGACCCTGTTAATGATCATTCATACCGAAAACATGAACCTGCTGCGAAGGAAGAAATGTTCCTCCAAAGTGTTTTGCTTTTTAAGTAGGCTGACAAATAAATCACACTCAAGATGAACTCTCTGTGAAAAACAGAGAAAAGTGTTCAAAACCGCCTTGCGAAAAAGCTCAAATTCCTCAAACACCTTAAAGTCACATCGCTTGTGAAATACAGATGTTGTTGTCAAAGGTTATGTGGAACAAATGGGATGCGTTACTCTCCCTTAGAGACGAAAGGAAAGAGAATCAAAAGGACTTGAATCTCAAAACATCAGCGATGACAAACTACTTTGCTGTGTGAAGTCGCATACCTTGTGTTTCCTCTTGCCCTTGCTAGAGGACTTCTCGGAGCTTTGCTTGATAAAGTCTTTGTTTTCCCTGTCTAAAGAGTCTTCCCTCTCCACTTTTATCTCTACCGGCTCCTTGTAGGGCCGCCCTGGGATCCGGGAAAGCAAGCTGAGATCTATAGAAAATGGGAAGGAAAGGGAGGTGGCAGTGAAGTTAAATCCCATTCCAACAAAAGAAAAGTTGCACAGAATATTTAAGCGGCAAAAGTTCTTTGCCTAATGAAAACTAACCTATCTTCACTAGCAAAACCTGCTGCTGTGACTGTCTCACAGGGTAGCGCTCATCGGGATCACTAAGTGGAGAAAGCAGCTCTTTCTCTTCCATTGGAGAGAACACACACACCGGCGTCCTGATACTCTCTGTGTACTTCGGAGTCTGCGACGAGGATGGAATGCTGTCATTCTCCTCAGAGTCTGACGAGGAAGAGTCCGTATCAACAAACTCACGAGACTTCTGGGAAGGCTTGGTAGGTGCCTTGGTCTTGCGTTTGTCTGTGGTGGCAGCGGCCGCAGCTACAGTGGGCCTAGGAGAGGATTTAGGTTCTTTTTTGATGCTTGGTTTGCGGGAGCCCTTGGTAGCAGCTTTTGCCCGGTGAGGAGGTATCTCTGGAGCTGGCTCACTCTCCACTCTCAGGCCTCCCTTGGGCTCCTCTACCACTGGCGGCTTCTCTGACTTTTTAGGCTGTTTTTTACCCAAAGTCCTTCGCTGGCCCGTGCCACCCTCACTCTGGGCGGGGGACTTTTGCCGGCCACGCCCACTTTCGGCACCCTTTTGTGCTGCCCGTAGGTCCCTGCTTGGCGTGGGTGCCCCAGAGTCTTTTGACCCCCCTCCCTGACCGCTGTAGCTGCGTCCTGAGCTGTTATCCCGGCCTTCCTTCTTGCACTTGGTAGGAACATTATTGTTGTCCACTGGAGAAGCTGGAGAAAACTGCTTTGCCTTCTTAAACCAGTTGTCAAGCTGCCACTTGTTGGCCATTGGTTGCTCAGGCTAGAGATGAGAATACACGGAGATTAGAAACTGTTCTAACAGTAAGAATATCACTGCAACAAAAACAAAAGTAATTGCAAAAAAGATTCAGACTCAGATGAAAGGACAAGAGCTATTACAGCAACTATCTAGACAAACCGGTTGATAAGCAGCACTGCAGCTTTGTTCAAAGTTAACATTAAATTTTTACCTCAGGAGAGGCAGGTCGTGGCTGTTCGTTGGCCTCGCTGTCTGTGGAGCTGCTTTCGCTCTCGCTGTCCGAGCCGGAGCTGCTCTCTGAGCCACTGTGGCTACTGGAATCATCCCTCGAATGGTCAGCTCCTTCGCTGTTATTACTATTGTTAAAAGGAGACAGCGTCAAACACTGTTATAATGTGCACAAAAAGTGTACATTACATTTTCAGTCTTTTTTATTTGGCGAATATGAAACAGTATAATCATTTCCATAGTAGAAATCAAAGAAATTTGCCTACAGAGATGACCTAAATTAGATACTCCAACGTGATCCCACATATTTAAGATAGATTTGTAGCATATATCGAATGTGCTTTTGCATTAAATTGCATTACACTGTGCCAGGGTTTCTATTTTTGTCGTCACTTTTCTGCAATATAAATGTTGTTACTCATGTGCTCTGACAAGTAATTATTACTGTGAGCTCATTTATACCTTGCTGATGTGTTTCTTGAGGTGTTCTTGGCTGAATCCTGTTCTCCATCGCTGTCCTCACTGCTGCTTAGCTTCAAGTCATCTTCCAGCATACTGGGACAGAAACATTTACATAATTAAGTCTCACGTCTTTGCATTTTATTACAGCGTTATGACGTGCGGCACTGGCTCTTTCTGCATAACTTTAGCTTTACATTCCATGCTTTCACTTGTGTTAACTGATGCTATGAAAGCAATACGGTCCTAGGATCAGAAAGGAACAAAAGAGGAATGGATGAAGTTCTTACTTGGGCTGGTCATCGCAGGTCTTGGACTGGTGGCTGTTGGAGCTCTTGGAAGAACTGCATCTCTCTAAAAAATACACAAAAACATTGATGAGCAAGACCACAGTATACTTAAATATTCTTCTCAGCTAAATAGATTGTCAAGCTGTATGGAGTTGTGTTCAGGTTGACTTTAAAATGTGTGTAATACTCACTGTGTCCACTTGGAAAACCTGAGTGCTGAGAGTCCTGAGGCAAAAAAACATTTCCACATTCTTAATTATCTAGTAAGAACTAGTTTGACTTAACACTGTATTGCAAACATATTAAAGTAGTAGTAGTACAAAGGTAATTATGACACTTAATCAGTTGTAACAGCTTTATTCGACTGGTGGAATGCTGACCTTAGTGGGGAATGGAAACTTTGAAGGCTCCGTTTTGCAGGGGGTGTGGATGGCTGTCAATGGAGGGGGCCATGACTGAGTCATTTCCTGGAAAAAAACAACCACACACACAGGGAACAAAATTGCAAATGAGTTGTAACATGTGAGTAATGAGAAATGCTCTTTCATTGACTAGAAGGAATTGGCTTTCCGTTAAATACCCATAAGGCCTAACAGAAGGAGTTTTGAACAAAAAATTCTGCACCTACCTTTAGAATCTCATCCACACAGTTGGCGTCCCCAGAGCCCTGAAGACACACATCATACACATCACACATGTTCATTAACAGCATGATGTCAGTGTGGCAGGTGAGTGGTGCCTTCCATTTTGAGTACTATGACTCATTCTATAAGCACTTTATGGGATGTACCAATTTAGTCACACTGTTTCTATCATGGCAGTGGGGTCATTTAATACAGCAGTTAGGTCATTATGAATGTATGTTGAACGCATAAACCCTGCAGTCAAACAGTAAATCCCTCAAATTCCACATGCAACCTCCAATACCTTGGATTTATATCCAGCTTAACATAAATACACTACTTGCAGTATGTGAGCAATGTACATAGCAAGACAGGAAAAGCTATAAATCAAACTTTACCTCGACAGGCTGAGAGGGAATTTTGAGTTTGGAAAGCGAGGCCTTGCCATTGGACTTCATCTCTCCCATGGTGCTGCTATGCGACTGTCCACTGTAGCTTTCTGCTTGTGAGCTCTTGGGCTCTGCGGTTTCCTGGCCATCCATAGGCCGCACATAGGCTGTGGGCTTCTGCAGCATGGAGCTAGGCTTTGACATGAGAGAGGGGGGAAAGGCCTGGCTGGAGTGCTGTCCAGTGGGGAAGGTGTGAACCCGTGAGGGCGAGTCCCAGTTGGCCTCTCTATCTCGGGGGGACTTAGAGCGGTAACGCTCCTTGCTGTGATGCTCAGTAGACAAGGAGCCCCTGGAGTGGCTGCTGCCACTGGAAGAGCTCAGGGAGCCTTTGGCTGGGCTCGATGTGTGGGACTTTGAGTGTTCTGACCCTCCACTGTGTTTACTGGACTTCTTTTCCCGCGGCTCTCCGTGTCTTTGGCTACTGCTGCTGCCGCTACTACTGCCTCCGTTGCTCCTTTGACTGCTGTGGCCACCCTGGAGACCTGAGCGTTTCATGGACTGGGATGAGGAGTTGCCTGCTGCGGGGCCAACAGGTGTCCACTTACTGTTCTGGCTGCTGCCACCACTACCGATGCCGCGCTGGTCGCCACCAAACAAGGACTGGCCTGATTTCTCTTCAGATGAACACGAGCTGTTTGCAGGTTTACCACCAAGCTTTGGAAGTGTGTCTCCTCCGATTGGCTCTTTCATTTCGTCGTAATTGCCCAGCATGCTCTGAATGCGGCTGGACAGTTTATCTTCCTTGCTGGACTAAAGAGAAAAGCAGAGAAAGCAAGAGGTGGGGTAGAGCACAGTGGAAGACACAGAGAAAGGAGAGGCAGAAAAGAGAAAATGACAAATGACAAGAAGGAAAGAGGGAAAGCAGAGAGAAGAGGGCAGAAAAAACATTCGGGGTTAATTGCTTTCCATCAAAATGAAAAATGGACAACAAATGTGCCACTATTTCTCTAAAGAAATACTTTAAAGCAATGAAGAAGGCAGAATGATCAAACTGGAAATGGAAATTCCCATTAAACAACTGACACAAATGCTCTTCTTGTCCCTTTGGTCACAAATTTTATAGGCAAAATAGTTCAGCAGGGCCTAATGGACCAATCACTCGGTTTATTCGCTTGTTCAAACTTGGCCCGGGCCTGTCCCCACCCATCTGTGAAAAGAGATAAGGATCTTCCCATAGTTCCGACACAGAGGTTAATCAATCACTTTGAGGACTGCAGCCTCAAAGTGATTGATTAACCTGGGCTGGTAGCCTGGTAGCTGGACCAGCTAGGAACCAGCCAGAGAGGGCTGTGGAAAATATCCAATTTCACACGGGACCTCAGACCCCTGTTTTGTTTGACAGATCCACACTGAGAAGGTGAGGAAATAAGCTGTTATCTGTAGCAGCAAATGTAACTGGCTTGGCCGTTACGTATTCCATCCCCTCCCTCCTGCTAGCACAGCTCACTAAAGAGACAGTGATGTAAGTATCACTTGTTTTTCTTCAAGGTGGGAGGTCTTTGATTGTTCACCTATAAAATACCATATTCAGTCCGTATCGTTACAGTTAGTTCTTTTACACACCACTAGGGACTTTAACCTAATCCTTTTGACGCAATGGAAATTAACACAAAATGATTTTTGTTAATGAGCTTGGTCCTGAGTACAGTAGTGATAGGGCTTCTTCGTTCCTTTAGTTTATTTAAAAACAATGTATTTCTGTGTGTATCACCAGCAATTGCAGTTATGCCAATACTGGTATTTGCACAAAAATCCATTTTCCCGAGGCTCTAATTTTCAACAGATAGGTTTGTGTGGTGCAGCTGAGGAAGGTATGCATGAATCCTGCACCATAAAAATGTTACTGCTCTGCTGCTCTACATCTGCGAGGCCACAGCTGCAGCTGCGTGCACACATGGCCTTTAATGAAGAACGCAGTAAACTTCCACTTACTGGAGCATGACAGAGGGGGGAAAAGTCAAGCTGAAGCTTACATAAGACTCAGAGGAGCAGGAGACAACAGACACCATGTGTAAAAAACAAACCTGCGACTCAAAGACTTGGACCTTTTCCTGGTTTTTTGTATTACAGAAGAAACAGAAGATTGAAGAACCACAAAATGCATTTTCCTTTGCAAAGGTCAAGGGCTTTTCTTCCCTCTTTAAAGTCTACTTTACTTTTTACCTTTCACTTTGTTGTTGGCCACAACACAGGCCAGCACTCATCACCTGTCGTCCCTTTCTATTCCCAACCTGTCAGGACACATTCCTCAGTGCCTCTTTGATGGCAGGCTCTGGCTATGGCGAGGAGCCAGTTACCTCTGCTCAAATCTGGTTAGTGACAAAGATTAGACCAGTACAGTGAATGTAAATCCTCTTTACAATTACAATGTCAGGGCAGGAGCTGACCTACATCGACTGTGTGTGTGTCTTTGAGGAGGGAGGAATGGTACCAAAACATGTAATCAAGGCCAAGTCGTGACAACTGAATAAACTGATGTGTGAGTAAACAGCTGAATATTAAACTTCTATGCATTCATATAACATCAGCCAATGATATTTTGAAATGTAACTTTTGTTTTTGCACAGATCAGCCAATTACAGCTTGAGCAGGTCAAGTGTTGCTTGTAGAACTTGTTTACACATGTTGCACAAAAAAAGTCCAGCTCTGGTAATCATGATGTCTTAAATATGCCACATTCAATTATCGTCGGACAAAAACTGTAAGCCGGACCAAGGCTGGAGGACCAGGCAGAAGAAATTACTTTTCGACAAAATGGGACATGATTTGTTCTTTTTCATTAACTGGATACTAATTACGTAATATTTGTGTATATCTATATCCATTTGGGCTTTTTATTTGTGCCATTTGCCCTAAAGTAAGATGAAAATGACCTATTTCACACATGGCATGTGACCCCAAACAAAGGACAATAAATCCTGTTTTACACATTTTGAAAAGTGGAATGTGGCTAGAACAAACAAAAGAGGGGAAAGGGTTGGGGGAAAAACCTCTATCCATTAAAAAACATCTTTATTCCAATATTTGCTATTCAAAACCCATGCGAGCAAACCGGCAAACAAACAAAAATGGCTGTCCGTGTAAAGACCGGGTCTTGTGGGAGCAAACGGTATTGTGACCCCACTGAGTTTAGCTCATGGTATATTTGTTGCCAGCATTCGCATGTCTTTCACAGAACTTCTGTTTGCATATTGATCTCTTTCATTCAAGCGTTTCAGGACGTCAGATCTACAGAAACGTCTGAAGCAGCAAAAGATTGCAGGAGCTGAGTGTGCGGAGGCAAAAAGCGAGACCCGGGGTAAAGAAGGAGAGCAAAGGAAAGAGAACGTCTGCTTTGGCTGTAGAGGCGTAAAGCTTAACATTCCTCTTAGGCAGCAGTTTAACAAAGCAGGCACTACGCAGCGCCATATCCGTTTTATGGTATAGTGTTTCAAAACATGTGATGACAACACAATATCAATGCTCCTGGGTGTGTTTGTGTGATGATTTCTTCCTGTCACAGCTACGTACATTCATCCCTCTAAATTGACTGATCGATTACTTGTCAGAAAATGAAAATATTGAATGCAAACTATGCAAACTTACAACTTTGTATGGTTCAGGGAAGAGGGGGGAATTTGCTGGAAAGGCCTCTCCTCCCCCCTGTTGGATTTCTTGATTTCTCCTTTCTTTCTCTTTCATTCGGAGCACATTCCGGTCCTCACGGTTCATGTTGCTATCAGCGGAGAAGGAACAACAACAAGGAGAAGGAGAAATGAGCGAACGAAGACAATACAAATGACAGCTTCTTCACTCAGGATGGCTAAGCAAGGCGTCATGTTTCAAAGTTGGGACATTCACACAGAAAGTTCCTGAGAGGTGCTGACAAGTCACGACAGAAAGTGAGGTAACATGAATTTAAAAAAAAACAACCCTCCAGTTTCTTTTCCTGCTATGGTTTCTCAGTTTTCGACCAACATGTACAAGTTTCCAACGACGTGCAACAGATTGTGTACCGTCGTTTTAAGACGCAAATCTATTTCACAACCAGATGTGAGTGTGTGTGATTCAGAGCCTTCGGGTGAAACAGTGTGTGTGTTCCTGTTTTTCTCAAGTGAATTACTTCTGCTGGTGGTGCCATTAGCTAATTAAACACATGAATCAAATAGAGTAATCTGTTAACATACTGGTTACTACATTTGGAATGGACCAGGCTAAACATTCACTACATGCAAAGAATATGAAACCCTTAAGAGCAGTACAAAAGCAACATGAACCAACTGTGTAATTAAGCCTAATTCTTTTTAAATTACTATAATCAAACTGTTGCTTCAAGCCATTGATACCTGTAGTCTCACCAGTGTTATTGTC
Source organism: Lamprogrammus exutus (assembly GCA_900312555.1). Taxonomy (NCBI): domain Eukaryota; kingdom Metazoa; phylum Chordata; class Actinopteri; order Ophidiiformes; family Ophidiidae; genus Lamprogrammus; species Lamprogrammus exutus. Next base: position 13,144 of record OMOW01029661.1, read on the forward strand.
ATTCCGAGCACAATGTGAGTCGTAAAATTAGAAAGCCTTTTAAGAGCATCCTTGCACGGATTCACAGCAGAAAATCAAACAAGGCCGAATGAAGATGAAGCGTAATAAACACAAAGGATGCCACCAAGGAGTACAATGTCCACATTATCCTTTCCACTATCCTAAAATTCTAAAAGCTGAATCGACTCCTTGTTGTAATGGTGAAGCTTTTAAACAAAAAGAAAAGGAGCAAGTTTTCAGTCGGGTCTGACACTTGGTGGTTTGCCCCGAGGGCTTCAGGCTCTGCCAAAACCAACAATGATTTTAAGACTGTTGACAGTATAAGATAGTGTAGCACCCACCCATGTTCCTCCTCTACTTTAAACACAACAGAGAACAAAAAGACTTCAAACACGGTTTAAGGCTAATGATAAGGTACTCAACCCTTAATGACATGAAAAGCAGACTGAGAAAGTCACTTGAAACTATGGAAACTGATCAGGACTTTCCACCAACTACCTAAAATATGGAGAATTGGTCAGGTTAAATTAGCCGAGCCGGGCTAAGTGTTGCTAGCACTGGAGTGAACCGTTTCGAGGTTGTTAAACCCTTATCTCTGAGCTTATCACTACATCCAAATAATAAGTAGACGGCCAACCACCTCAGCAAACCTCTGCCTGTTTTACATCATCCGCTCCCTGCTATGAGTCATAACTTCAACAGTTACGTACTGTACGATCTATAGCTAAGTTCCATTACAACCAAGCTCAGGGAGCAACCAAGTCCACAGCCATCGCAGGGTGTTTGGGACACACCAACATTTTTACCAGGGGAGAAGAACACTGTTTAGACTAGCCACCAAAGACTATTCATCAACACCTCACTAGTATCTCGTGTCTTTCTTTTATTTCACTTGGGGCACAGCTGGAAACGTAGCCAACACTCCTGCCAAAAAGTAAACAAGGGGAGCATTTAAAGTTAAAATATACATAATAATGAACTTGCTACAACTGATAAACTTATACAGGAAACAGGCTTCAACTACAACTAACAGAGTAGAGGATTTGCGCACTCTAGTAAACGCTGCTTTTTCTTAATGAGTAAATTTTTCCGACTGTACCGCCTACTTTGATCAGCAACAACGAAGTTTTGAAGTCATTCTCCACGCTACAAAATGTCACCAGACCTGTTGCCAAAGGCTGTTAACGGAGGAGCGCAGTCGAATGTGTGAACGCGACACAGTTAGTTACTTTCTGTACTCAGACTCCTTTGCAAACACCGTTCCTGTCCGTTCAATCCCACGAAATGAACCAGGCCTGTTGTCTTTTTATTAGCTGAACAAGAGGTGACGCCTTGTTATGTTGTTGAATAGCGGTAAAGAGAACCATCAGATGCACAAGTTCAATTGGCCATTACTGGTTTTAATGACACTTAACTATGCTAGTAATTAGTGCTGTGAGCATGTCTTATTTGTGCCATACAAAATGAAAACGTGATAAGGAATCTTGCTCGGTAGGACCAAGTCAGGCGGATGTCTTGATGGGTCGGATGTTGGCCATTCACTGGCCTTGACACGGGATTTTATTGAAGTGAAAAATACAATTTAAAATGAATGAATAACACGAACAATTACAAGTTCAACACTGACAAATGACACTGAAGGAGTCATCGCACTGAAGGAATCGTCACAGTTCCAAATCACTCGCGGCAGCAAAGTAAATGTTAAAAGACAAACCAATTTCAAATGCAGTGAACTTTGACACACACATTTGCGCCGTTGGTGAGTAGCGAGCCATCCTAACAGAGCCGACCTCTGAAGAAGCTGTCGCAAAGTATGGAACAAAATGGATGAAGCAACTGTTTTAGCAAATTCAGTTTGATACACTCCTCTGTTGTAATGCTGTGGCGTGTGGTTTACAGCTAGTCATGAGAAAAAACATTGACAAAATGGTGTAACTGTGTTCTTAAACGTCCAGTTTTTAGTTAGGTGGTACAGCAAGCTCACTAGCCAGCAATGATCCCAACAATTCAAAGAAATGTCCCAGCTACGTCTTTAATTTAAGGTTGCTTCCCTCTTCCTGGGCCTTTGAGGGCAGCAACTGGGCTTTAGGACCATTCACACATTCCCTGTGGCCTTGCAGAAAACCACAGATTATCCTACTATGAGCGAACCGTCAGTATCAGTGTACCACTGGCAGTAAACAAACTACAAGGACAAACACACACAGACGAACAACCCTTAAGTGTGAATGTTACTAGTTTAAACGATAAATCAGCCTCAGGTGGGGTTCTTGGCCTAACCTCCATCAAAGGCCCAAGCACTTAGAAAATCAGAGTAGATCTGTTGCCGCCAGGGTAAGGTAAACAATGAGGCTACTTTAAAAATGCAAATGACTTCTTACACAACATGAGTCTAAACGAAATTTCACTACTATCAAAGTTTAATCGTCAGCTAAATTTACAGTAATCACTTGAATGCGTGCCAGACTGGAAAGGTCAAAGTCTGTGGCATTGAAAAGGTAGAGTTAACTCTGCTCATGGAGTCATCAGATCATCCTTCTCTTTTTACAAGTCAACATAACAGCCGAGCCACGTCTTTGACTTCAACACAAGTAAAAAAAGAGAGAGAGAGAGAGAAAAAGACCTGATGGTTATCTGAACACCATGAGTACACAACTGTGGTTCTGTGACACAGATATTACTGAAAACGCTCCTAACAAGGCCACCATCCAAGCACATTTCTGCTATGACTAGAACGACACTGCGAAAATGAGGTATTTTATCTGCCCAGACACCAAAAGAAAGAACTAAAGCAGCCAACTAGTTGTACATTTCTTACCCTGACTGAGAGGCCATGGCCCCAACCACTGAAACATTGGAAGGAGGAGGGAGGAGGGTTTAGAGGATCTCCCAGGGTTTAAAGAAGTGTTCTTCTCATAATCTGTCAGCCTGTATTTGTACTTCAGTGAAGACCTGGCCTTTTCAAAAATATCTTTGGGTGTCCAGCTAGAAGAGTGTAACTGTAGTTTCTTAACTCGATTCGAAGGTACAGTGTATTTCCTTGGAGTGGAGACAAATCTGACTTAGGGAGGGGAGGTGACTGCTCGTTCTCGGGAGATACCATGTCGGCAAACGGCGGGGGGAGTCACATGCAGGGGACAATAGGTGAAGTCTGAGGGAGCTGCAGCTTTTGTTTTGTTTGCATGGTGTTCGAGGTTGAGCATGTGTGGCGTAAAAAGCGAAGAGAAACGAGGCTGGGGGGTGGACAAGTATGCGGGTGAGTGTGTGTGTGTGTGTGTTGTGTAAACGTTGAGGACAACGAGAGATGGGATGCAACAGAGAGATTTGGCAGGTCACTAAATGCCAGACAGTCTTCAGGGTGTATGTCATCTTTAAGGCCAACAGCTCAGGGAGGAGCAGAGGAATCTTTACTCTCAGTTAATTAAGTGTATGAATTATCTGAAGGAAGTGCTTGCTTAAAAGCACAATTATCCACAAAGCTCCTCGTTACACAAGAGCAGGATGATCATAATGAGTCATTTATAGAGTAACAAAACACTCGAGCATATCTATTAATCTAAATTAATTAATCCAGCTAATAACACTTGTAAGTACAAGCAGATAGTAAAGAGAACAGTGACAGCTTTTCTAAATGCTTGTTATGTCCTTTAGTCAATTACACCTTGAAATGAAAGAAAGATGACTACCTGAAAATGAGATGAGCGCATTTATAAAGAGGATGAAAATTGAACAAATCAACTTAGAGAGACGAATTAGGGGGACATTTTCGAGGATGAAAACCAGCAAGGAGAGGAACAAACCTCACCTCTCTCCCCGAGTGGAACGGTCCACCCCGTCCCATAAAAGGAGATGTTATTTTACACCACAGAGCCTCTCCTCCGTGTGATGTCACTGCCCTCAAGACAGCCTGGCCAATCGGGGCCCGCCTTTCCGTCAACA
>OMOW01029672.1:5999-16162 GCA_900312555.1 Lamprogrammus exutus
TTAGATTTTTGAAAACCCAAGGTTTGTCCCCTGTTTTTTGGGTAAAAGGGTTTTTCCTGGCAAAAAAATGGTCTTTGGGAACAATCCCCCCCCTTCAACCCCCCCCCCCCCATTATATTTAACAGAATGTGAATCAGTTATTTGTCTTTACCACTCCTTGTAGCCTATTCACCTCTCCACTTCATCTCCCCCCCTCTCTGTGCTCACTTTGCAAAGAAAAAAGTAATTTTTTGTATCTTCTTTTCTCCTTCCATAAACTACAATCATACGTTGTTGTAATGCTGGAGTAATTCACAGCATGTCCACCAGTTATTACCTGGATAATTGGCGACAATGAATAACTGATGACATCATGGATAAATTTGAAAACGCATCTTTTTTTAACCCTGGAAAACGGAGCTTTTCGGAAACGCTGACGTCACACAGCCACGCGATTCACGCTCTGTGGCAGATGAGCATGCCAGGCTGTTGTTCTCTTCACTCTCTAATTTTATCACTCGTTTGGCATTAAATTTAGCTTTATGTAACACACAAGCACACGAAACAAAAGGCTTTACATTCACAGCTGCTGTGGTGCGGATTCCGAGGAGCCCAGTGGCATTATCAGGCGTATAAAGAGCAGCGATTTTCGACCAGGCCGGGACGGACCAGTGTCTGTTTGTACCCGATTGTCGCCAGTACATGAGCAGTAGGGAAATTGTGTGTTTTCAGGCGTTGTTGTGTTGACATACGCTGTGAAAACGCGAGTGTTTTAGCATTATGCTAGCAGATTTTTAACCGCCTGTAACTCTCTACTGGAACTTCTTAATGATATGTTGACATCACAAATTGCTCATGTAGAGTCTCAGAATGTTAATCTGATAATCTTTGCTCTGTGAATAACAAACGTTAAGCCAATATATTCATCTTTAGTCCCTCACAGCTGACTGCACCAGCCGTCTGCCATCTTGGTTATCCGACCTATATACTTTTGATATGGGCAGATAGCCACTAGTTGTTTAGCGTCATGTTAGCAGGTATTAAATGCCAATAATTCTGCACTTCCCTCGTCATTTGTGGTTGCTGCTCTCTCTTTGACGTACGCCATCTGCTGGTTGGATGCCAGCATTGCGCTTTATACAGGAAAAACCCAATGTTTACCTAATCTACCAGTGTGGCCAAATAGAAATGATTTTTCACAGACTGTCACTAATGGGAAGTTATCATGGGAATCTGTGCTGTCAGTATGCATCCGACTAGCACGAAGAGAAATATCCTCCACTACTTGGACTGCTAATGGTGTATGACTGTATTGAGCCTCCCCTTTCCCAACCATGCATTTTGTGAGTTAAACCCTATCTCTCTCTCTATCTCTGTCTCTCTCACTCTCACATACACACATCACACACAAACCCACTCAAAGAAATTTTTAGGTCATGAAAGTGATGTCGTGCCCTCTAAGCAGTTGGCATAGGTCCGTCATTCAGGTCAGGTCCTCACTCCTTCTCTCCCTGGTTGAATGCGAACCTAAGCCATTATTGTCAAGGTCAGAAAACCACTGTGTGTAGCCTTGTTTCTCTTTCAATCCTTTTTTCCAATTCACCGTCAGGACTTTGAGCAAATGGGAGGGCGCTCAGACAGGCCATGGGGTTTGTCTAAAAGCAGCACAGAGTCTCTTGCCCCCTGCTCTATCTTTTTTTCTCCTGTATTTGACCAACTGTGGCCTTTTGTTTGAGGAATATTTGATATAACTAAATAACTCCAGAGGTTAATGGTAGGGCAGGGACAAGGAAAACAATAGAAAGAAAGAGAGAAATGGAAAAACTGTTTTATTCAGTGAATGAAATTTAACCTTGATTTGTTTAATCTCATTGTCATAATTGGACACGTAAGTGTTTTAGGGATTTTTCCAATTGAAAAACAAATTAGTGCTTTCTGCCTTTTAGATGATTGTTTCTAAAAGTGACTACACAGATGGAAAAAGAAAGCTTGCCTGTGTGTGTGAGTGTGTACTCTTTACAAGCTGAAAAATGATAATATTTCTGCCAGTTTAAAGCAAGTAAAGCTTTCATTTAACAGGTAGCACAACATGCAAACCAACAGATTTAAGAAGGGACGCTCATAGAGCTTGTTTATCTGGTGGCCTGCAGGGGGCACTGTGGCTCCACCAATGCATCACAGACATCAGCGACAGCAGAGCAAGTTTGAGGAGTGAGATGATGGAGCTGGTTTAGTATTTCGGATTGATAAATTCCTTTTTTTCTGCTCCCTCTTCACAGATGTTTCATTGAAACAGTTTGAGGTGACAACTGGAATTTCCAAGGCATCTCATAGTTTTTCAATGTCTGCTTCTCAAATAGTCTCGGCAAATGTCCATATTGGGCTGTTTCTGGATATTAAAACACATTTTTGGAACAAAAACAAACAGATTAAAAGAAGCAGATGCTGGTTTTGGAAGTCGGTACAAGGTTTCAGATGTTATGATACATCACTGCGGAAAGAGTGAGACCATAGCTTTACATTTTATCTTTTTTTGTTTAGCTGTGGTGGAGATGTGGAGAAACTGCGTGTGTGTAGCTGTGTATGTGTATTTGTGTGTATGCACAAAAGAAAGAAAAGAAGAGCGAGTTCTTTTATCTGTGAGAGAGAATGCAGGCAGATGCTGAGTGTGACTGGCTCTTTACTGTCAGAGTGAAACAAGGGTGAAAGGAGAGGGCTGGCGAAATCAACCCCTGACTGCTGACTGTTTCTCTGCACAGTCCTCAGGCGGTGTGCTCTGCATGGTCGTCAGCAGGCAATTCACTGGTCCTCACAATGCTCCTCTTTGAGCACCAGCTCATTCTCAACACTTTTGTTCCCCCGATATTTTCCTCAGTTCCCTCATTTTAGTCTCAGTTCATCTCCGTTAATCTCTGCTCCTGTGAATAACGCAAACCTTTGCTGAAACAAACGATTGCAAGCTGTCGACATTGTGAGCAGTGAAAAGTGTGCACCTTAGCAGAAATGAGGTGAGGTACTTGGTTACAGGCCTGCAGTGGCTAGGTTCTCTATAATGGCTTCAATGTATAACGGCCAGTCTATGGTAATGGTAGCAAATAAGTAAAGGAATTTAAATTTTTGGAGAGGTTGAAAATGAGATGGTTCATCTCAAGGGGCATCTTCCTAATAAACTTAAACTTACACTCATTTTCTTTTAGGGGTATAATTTACTTTCACCATGAGCCCCATTTTATAATTGTATGCTCAAGCTACACATTTCCTATTTCTTTAAAAGAGAGGCATTAATTAAAAGAAAATAAATGCTATCCACAATATCTAGGCTGCTTGTGTCATCTGAGAAATAAAATGGCTCCATGCTAATGTGACTAAGGCTCTGTCACAATCTTGCCTAAAACATCGGTGCTTTATGGAGATGTGAAATTGTGTCCTCTCCTATTTCTCTACTTGCTAAACAGGAGAAGCACATAAAATGGCCTATGCAACTAAAATGAAAGACTGATCCTTGTGCAGTGGGCTTTAAATGAGAATACAATTCCTATAACCCAGGGCAGTTTATTCAATATTTGTGAGCATGGACACATTACTCCCATAACTGAAAAAACTGTAATCAGAAAAGTTGCTCTCTGCTGGCCATTTCCGTCCGTTTTTAAACCGCTGATGTTTCTCTCTTCGTGTTAAAAGTTTTACTCAAAGTAACTCTCAAAGCAATGTCGCCGTGTAAGTGTTTCACAAGCATTTTTATTTATCCTTCCAAGGCTGAGATTCACTTCCAACTCGGCAATTAGGGAGTAAATACTAAGAATAGATGCCATTTCACTCCCAAAGCCCAAACATCTCTAAATGTGACTCTGAAAGCATTTCAGCAATAAAGTTATCTCTTCCTATTCCAGAATGTACTTAACATTTCAGTAGAGTGTGGCCACAGTCACGACACTCGAATGCCTTGGATTAATGAGGTTAATTAGAAAAGATTGTGTCAATATCAGATTTATAACAAGACATGGATGAGAGTTGGAGTTGAGAAAAATACTAACTTTAAATTTTCCAGTTAGCACTAGCTAATTTGATATGAGGAATGGAGAACACTAACAGTTGCACAGTATTTATTCAGCATTATATATATATATACACATACGTGTGTGTGTGTGTGTATGAAAGTTCTGAATACGTGAAAAGATTAAAAAAATTATTTATTTGGTCCACATATCAAGATTTAAGATTCTAAAATTTTAGAATCTTAAATCTTGATATGTGGATCAAATAAATCTTTTTTAAAGTTAGTCTGTGTTTTAATGAAAACATGTTGTTCTGTTATAGGAGTACAAGCAATACTGCGACACATGCACAAGTATTGTACATTCACAGATAACTTTTGTATCAGTTTATAATGAAGGACCATAACGACAGCAACCTCTCGTATCTTATAAAGACGTGTCAAAAAACATAGCAAAAATAAAATAATTGTCACTAATAAAAGCTATTCCCAAGGCATTGATAAATATACTTAAATGCTGAAAATCAGGAGCCTTTATTTAAATAAATAATTTGTTGCTACTTACCACACTGTAAAAAGTGGTAGAAATTTACACGTGCAACTGGAGAAGAAATGTAACTGCATTTTCTCTCTGCCATAGCAGATTGTACTGTTTTTACTTGCTCTCCCAAAACACACAGCTCCATGTTCTGGCTTTGGAGAAATGGTGTGATGCTGTATGTCATCCTGATGTCCTGGCCTGTGATGATGTGTTAATTGAACTCGCTCTACCTATTGTACAGTCATTATGAAAATATTCTCTCTGCAAATGCATTGAACTCCAGCAATCAGCACAGCTCTCAGGGGCTAGGTGGCTGTACAGTTTTTGCCCTCGTCTATGGTAATGAATCTCTAACTGGACGCCCTGATGAAATGGATTTCCCTTCTGTTGACACAAGTGATTGTGTGGTTACTGTAGAGCTTAGGGAATGTGGACTCATTATAGACAAAGACTTTGGTTTAGCGGAATAGTAATAGGAACTAGCTTAGGTTCTGTTGGCTGCGATGAATTTAAGCTTTATATAAAATGTGGAGATGTGATTCTATTAGGCTTGGTGATATTATAATTTTGAAAGGTCTTGCAGCTTACATGTCAGCCTAAGTCACTGTTAAATGTTTTTGTGTACCACCCAGAAAAAGGAGCAATAATGATTTCCAATTGTAAAAGTCTTCTATATCAGGTCCGAATTTCTGAGATTATTCAATCAGAAGCTGGACGTGCCATACTACTTAATGTCCCTGTGAGAATGAAGTATTTTTAGGAGGACCCAAGAAGTTAGATTGGATTTTATTCCCATCACAAGGTGCAGCATGGGAAATAATTTTGGATAAGAGGAGAACAAAAGGAGATTGATAAACGAATGCTTTTGTCTTGAGTGCCAGAGAGTGAGCAGGCGGTTAATGCAGCAGGGTTCAGAGGGTTGCTTATATAGAGCAGTTATAGACAAGCTGATGATTTGTTGTGATATACGGGTGGAGAGCAGTGAGACCTGACTTAGAGGTAGCGACCTCAAACAAACTGCATTTGTTTAACCTCGCTCAGCTGTGGAGCTATAATGGGATGATGGCCTCTGCCATTAGCATGATGAAATGGACAAATAAGTGACTTTAGTGAAGCCTACTCAAGTAAGGGGCTGCTATTTTGTTGGCCTTTGATGCTGCAGTTGGCTATGGAAACAATTTAATCTCTTTAATAGAATCTTAGTCCCCCTTCCATGAACACACAAAGCAGATTAAGGTTCCTGATAAGGCGAAGACTACGCAGTCTTTGTTATGGAACAGAATTCTCATTACTGTGGGTGGCACTTGGTTTTTGTGTCTGCCTCGTGCAGACACTGGTGAGAAAGTGTTTTTAAACATGGAGCGAATGCTCCAAATCAGTTTCATTGTTACTGTCTTACTTTCAAAACCTACCCCTTTTTTGTTTTTTGTCTGAGCTCAATTTTGAGCGAGATTGGTTGGCAGGTAGATGGAGAGATAAGAGATTATCTAAATGCCTATACCTTTATACTGTATGCACATATTGCATAAATACCAAAGTTGATAAATATACACATGGAATGAGGTGTTTTGTGACCAGAGCAATGAAATCCCCCAGTACTATATAAGCTATATCTAGGTTATTGCGTTATTGTGTTGTGTTTCAGCATGATAGTGAAGCAATTATATCTCAAGAACAGTGGCTGAAACTCAGGATGTTGTAAATAGTCAGCTACCAAACAGCTTCTTCGGAGTCTTCTCTCTGATATGAGCACTAAGAAAGTGATCTTTCCTCCTCTTTTTCTTACTTCTCCTGCCACAAGCACAGTGTTGATTGATTCGTAAGAGCATAATTTGCGGTAAAATGTGAAAGAGGAGAAAGGTGGATAGAGGAGAAAATCGTGTTTGTCATCTGGGTGGGGGTTTTTTTTGTCATGGGTTGTGCCACTCAGAAGAACATGAAGATAAGGTGCAGAGAAAGCGTGTATTTATAGGTATACTTTGAAAAGCAGCCAGGTGAGAGGAAGAGAGATAGGAGGAAGTTCTGACAAGCAGGAGACTCGGAGGAGGATGTTGTGTTCTCACAGCAGATTTAATTACCCATGTTCCCTTGATAATCGGGCACCACATGGCCATCCTCCAGCCACCGCCATCCCCCAGGGGCTGTGCTGTGCTGTTGATGAAACACATCACATTACAGTTGATATCAGTGTGTTTATCATTTGCGTGGTGTGTGTCTTGACAACTGGTGGAAAAGACAACACAAGTTGGTACAACAACACAACACAAGTTGATACTGTATGGCCAAAGACAGAAGTACCGCTTTAGTCACTCCTTTATCCCTGTGATATTTGTTCAGATGATTCAGTCAGGATAGTCACAAAGCAAGCACAGATCTTCAGGTATTGATTGTACAAACTGTATATTTTCCTCGCTAATTAAAGTGCAAGTATGGTTTTAGAGCTTTATTTAACAAAAACATTAATTATATACATGGCCAAATGTGTACACGCGACCATCACCCATATGAGCTTGTTGGATATCCCATTACAAAACCTGGGCATTAATGTGCAGTTGGTCCCCCCCATTGTGGCTATAACAGCCTCCAGTCTTCTGGGAAGGCTTTCCACAAGATGAGTGTGTCTGTGGGAATTTGTGCCCATTCAGCCAAAAGAGCATTTGTGAGGTCAGGCACTGATGTTAGATGAGAAGGCCTGGCGTTGTAATTCATTCCAAAGGTGTTCAGTATGGTTGAGGTTTGGGCTCTGTGCATGCCACTCGAGCTCCTCCACTCCAAACTCTTCAAATCATGTCTCCATGGACCTCGCTTTGTGCACAGGGCCACAGTCATGCAGGAACAGGAAAGGGCCTTTCCCAAACTGTTGCTACAAAGTTGGAAGCACACAATTGTCTGAAATTTCTTTGTATGCTATAGCATTAAGGTTACCCTTCACTGCAACTAAAGGGCCTTGTCCAAACCCTGAAAAATAGCCCAGACCATTATCCCTCCTCCACCAAACTTTACTGCAGGCACTATGCATTCTGGTAGGTAGCGCTCTCCTGGTATCCGCCAAACCCAGATTCATCCATCAGACTGCCAGATAGTGAAGTGTGATTCATCACTCCAGAGAACACATTTCCACTGCTCCAGAGTCCAGTGGCGGCGTGCTTCACATTACTCCAACTGACGCTTGGCATTGCACATAGTGATCTTAGGCTTGTAGGCAGCTGCTCGGCCATGGAAACCCATTTCAAGAAGCTCCAGACGCACAGTTCTTGTGCTGATGTTGCTTCCAGAGGCAGTTTGGAACTCTGTAGTTAGTGATGGAACAGAGGGTTGGTGTTTTTTACGTGCTACGCACTCCAGCACTCGGAGTATGCGTTGTCCACTGTTTCGTGGCTGAGCTGTAATAGCACTTACAGTTGACCGGGGCAGATCTAGCAGGGCACAAATTTTCACAAACTGATTTGTGGCAAAAGTGGCATTCTATGACAGTGCCTCTGTGCTCTTCAGTACGACCCATTCTACTGCCAATGCTTGTCCATGGAGATTGCATGGCAATCTGCTTGATTTTATGCACCTGTTAGCAATGGGTGTGGCCGAAACACCTGAACTCAATATTTAGGAGGGGTGTCCACATACCTGTGGCTTACACATCTGGTTCGGAGGATTGTTCACCAGTAACAGTGACTCAGTGATTATTCCACCAGGTGCTACGATTTCTGTTTTTACCCTGGAAGAAAAATGTGTATATGACACTTGAAGACCTCCTCTGGCCTGCTCTTTTATTCTCTTGTTTGCGTTTTCTACATCTCAACAATGGAGGACTGAGTTATGAGTGAGCGGCCAGCATCAGAACAACAATTCAGTTACGGCTGAAAAGCAAATGACAAAGCAGTATTATTATCACAACATTTGGCATCACGATATAGGCTATTGCCTCTTCACTAAACATTTTTGTTGGATCTCCGCTTTAATGAGCTTTCTTGTTTGTGCATGTTTCTGCTGTGAAAATGTAACTTTACTGTTTGAGGCAATTAGAGACCACTGTAGCTCGAGGGGATGGCAGGGGTGAGAGGGTGAGTGATGAGCTGCTGAGCATGGGAATGGAATGAATTGTAAGATATTGTATTCAGTGTAAAATGGTAAACCCATTTGTGACTGCAACAGTTGTGAATATAACAGATTTTACTTTTTGGTAAGTACTGTCTGTTTGATTCTCTCAGAAAAATGTCCATGCTCCAAATGTTGCCTCTGAAACAAATGTTTTTAGTTGTACAAAACACAAGGTAAAACTTTGCCCCCACTTTCGTTTGACATGATAACTTAATCAGAACTTTCCATTTGGTGCAAAGCTTTGCGGATAGCCATAGAACAGGTAAACATATTGGAGAGGGATGTGAAGCTTGACTGCTGACAGCTTAAGTATTGCAATATATGGCATTGTATCTGTTAGTAAGAAATAATATCATACTGCTATGAACCATCATAAATTACTACATTTGGGAGTAATATAAACATCATGTTTCTTTTTTCTCTTTTACATCTTATATTTGCTTATTAGCAGGTGGAGACAGTTGTGACTTTCAACACAATGCACCTTGACAGTACATTTCCTCAAGTAGTGTTCGGCCCTTGGGATACACTGCTTAACGTACAAACAGGTAAACTGGCTCACCACAGGTGTTTTTACTGAGCCAGCAGTGTGACTTGAACATACAGGAGTAATGGGTGATAATTGTTCCCTAAGAGTGTTGTACACAACATGATAAGTAACTGAGTAAATCCTGAAAACAGCTACACTGTGATTTCCATCTAGAAGACCACTCAATTAGCTGTAGGCCAATTAATGCTGCCTGCGCTGCAGAAACTGATGAAGAGGCATGTCATAGCAGGCCGCTGGGATGAAAGGGAGAAGCAGAAGGTCATGTGGTATTTTCATTGATGATCTGTCCAGCATGAAGCTTCATCTAACCTAAGTATGCCATTTCATTGTGTTGATCATTTGTAAGCAGCAGTAAGCGATAGATTTGTTTTTGAAGAGAGGTTTAAATACCTTGAAAAATTGAAAATTGTCTATATCTTTGTGACTGGGACATTATGGTAAATTACCCTCTATTAATAGCTGGATGAAACTTTAATTAATTTACAACTGATATTATTATTGTTATTGTATTGATATTATTTTCCATACAAGAAATTTCTCAAAACAGTGAACATATCATATGATATTATAGTGCAGGCTAACAGTCATTACAATCCATAGCTGATTTGTAGTCCCTCAGTTATTCTTAAATGTATAGGCAATATCAGTATGGCAGGCTGAACACTTTATATCTGAACAGGGAGGAGCTTGGCTTTACATAACCTAGCCAGTGTACATCACTTCACTCCATTATTCTAAGGGCTTGCAGTTTTGGCGGAGATATGGACAGTGTGCAAGCAAAGAGGCAACTTATTATAGTCAATTTTCAGATAGTGCTGACAACATGAGGGAGTAAAAATTCTGGACAAGAAAAGTTTTATCCACGAAAATACCAAACAGTGAAGCACACATACGATATACAACTCTAGATAAAGGATTTGCTTTTACCAACACTGAGCTTGTGATGAAGCAGGCTCCCACAGTTTGCCTCATATCTACTGGCCCGAAGCCAGAGCAATCTTGCA
>OMOW01029688.1:7471-20401 GCA_900312555.1 Lamprogrammus exutus
TCCTGTGACCACCCCGCTGGGAGGCCCAAGCACTGGTGCTTGCCTCCCGGGACAGCGACGGACCGCAGCATGGAGGACGGCTTAACTTCTCCCTTCGCAGTGATGCCACCGTCCGACGCAACTGGAAGCTAACGCCCATCAATGGTGAGGTGAACTCAGATTTGATAAAGACATCAACAAGAAATAGTAAAGATGACATTTGCATTTTATCCTTGTCTGTTTCCCAGGTATTTGGCAGGTGAGACAGAGAGACAGATTATAACTAAATCCTACAAACAACTATTTTATCAAGAAATGGTCAAATGGCAAATTTTTTATTCATCTGGATAGCAATGCTTTTACCATGCAGATTTTCCACATTTGAATGTTTATTCTAATCACTCAAAATTACTAAAGCCATACATTATACAATTTAAAGCCCAGTTATAACCTGTCTTTGGTTGCAAAGCTGCAACAAAAAGTTAGCAGAGTAGGATTCACATTCCAGGTCTCAATTCCGAAGATTCAAGTGGTATGGTATGGCCATGGTATCAACAGGGGCCAAAAGCCAAGAAATGCTGACTGGAGCAGGTTCTCTCCTCAAATCAGCCAAAGTTTGTCTATATGCCCACGTAGCTAAATCTGGCAGACATTCTTTATGGGCCAAAGCTGTCTCACTTTTAGTCTTCCTTCAGTGCCAGAATAGAATAGCATAGTGTGCTTTGGCTGGACTTGGTGTACAACCTGTGTTGACACACAATTGAGCCTCAACCCAGATCCATCACAAATAGTGAGTTTAGAGTGGAATATGCACAAACCTGCACATGATCCTGTAGTTGGATCAGGTTTATACACTTTACTGCCCTCCTGGTCTGGACCAGCTCGTCCTATTTTGCTACCAATCAATCCACTTCTGCCTTGTGTGATTCCCTTTGTGTCAATAATTACATTGACTGGCTGATGTCATGAAGCCAGGGGGATGTGTAATGTGACATCCCTGATAAATGAATAAATACAGCCACTGGACACTGAGTTGGCTACAGTGCGTTGAGTGCTTTGGGTTGATGAATTAAAATAGGCATTATGTCATTCATGGGAACGGATGGTTGTGTGCAAAGGCAAAGGAACAGAATGATCTGGCCTGGAAAATGTGCAAATTACCCTGATCTATCTTCAGCCTTTCTTTGGTTCTATCTGGAATGGAAAATAAACAGAAAGATCTATTTTTTGGACTTGGAAACTGACGGTTATATGTCGATTTAATGTCTTCGAACTATTTACTGCTGTGACGCCTATCATGAAGTCATTCATTGAGCTCAACCTTTCCCTCTCTTTTTTTATCTCCTGCTTTCACTCCCCTGTTCCTGTCAGTATTGATTGAGCCCAGCCATAATTATATCTTCTGTGTAATTTCTTTGGCGTCATCGCTGGGCTCCTGCCAGCTAATGGAGGCTAAAAGAGGAATTTCGTGCACCTGGTCACAGACTATAAGAGTTATGCTCCTGCCATATACAGTATACCTTCAATCGGCTGTGTGACAAAATGACAACATGTCATGAAAAGAAGGCAGATGGACCTTGTGAGAGTGTGTGTGGGTGTCACCTGTGTTACTGGCATACATAGCAATAAAAGGATAGGTTTGATAAATATAAGTCCAAGAATTTGATAAACTCCAACTGTATTTTCATGTCATACTGGTCACTGGTATCACAGTCCTCCAAAACATTACTGGAAAGCTGCGCACAAAACAAACCTGGGATGATGTCAAACCAATGTCCAAGTGGCAGATACAGAGCAGGAAAAAAGTTAACAGCCACTACAGAAGTGATGCACGGCTCTTGATTCCCTGAGAGACAAATGGAACATGAAGGGGATTGATGGTAAGGTGCAAGCCTGGGGTTTAGGACCCTCAGATAAGAGTTCAAACAGCCTGATAAAATTTTTCTCTTTACAGGACCGGGAGGACGGGGCTTTTACGTCAAGCAGCCAGGCGTGTATTTTGGAGTGATTTACAGAGATAAGATAAAGAGTAACACACACTCCAGACCGCTCCACATGCAGCTCCATCACTCTTTCTTAGCCTACGTCTTTTGAAGTGGTGTAATGTGTGGAGTGGAAATTGTAAAATAAGATCATTGAGTGAGTGTTCAATGTGAATGTTTTGTCCCACAGATCCCCATACCAACCTGTCCTTAAACATCCCATACCTGGCACCTGAGGTCTACACTGTGCCCTTCACCATTTCTGACAGCAGCTCTCCTCCCAGGAGCACCTTCATCAACCTCCCAGGTAATGCAGACACTCCCAGCCAATGAGCTCAAGTCAGCACATAAAGGTTATGGAACAAATAATCAATACAAATCAACCTATGTGTGCCACTGTTCTTTTTGTTGGTTCCTCTGTTTAAGGAGCTTCACACACATTTACCCCAGGCTGGTGATTACATGGCTCTGTGCAGAATGTGTTCTATCTGGCATAAACTGTAGATTTATTAGAGAAAAAAATCACATACAACACATCCATTCTGTCCACAAAATTACAAAGAGTTATTTGTATTATGTCCACAGAAATGTTTAGACGAGACTTTCTTACATGCACAAAAATGAATAGGAACAGTTTTTGTACACTGAAATAATAACAACACATTTTGAAAGGCAGAGCCTGATTTTATGATCAAGGTGATAATGATTAGGCACATAATGCCAACTGCTATCCCGTGGTTCCATGGTTCATCTACAAACACATCAAATGCCAACTTTGAAGTCAGAGTAGGGTACTCTCTGACAGACACCTTATTAAAACTCTTGTGTGAAAACCCGAGCGTTCAAAGCCTTGTCTCCTTGAATACGGATGTGATTTCTTTTAAAATAAATATTGTCTCAGAGGTTTGTAACGGGTAAGGTTGGGGCAGTGTGGTGTTGCTTACCATTGCTGGGATGGTAAGGATGGGTCAAATGAAGAGGATGGATTCCCTGCAAGAGTGTGTGAGGTCGTTACTCAATTAAAGTAAATTATATAGCCATTATGTAGTTGAGGGACAATATAATGTGACTCTCTCAAACACATCACCTTCCTGTCCTATAATTAGTTTTCTATCTAGAGGGAAATGTGTCAGACAATTTTTTAGCTCCTAGGAATCAAACATATTGATTGAAATGCTTTTTCTGTTGAGTTAGAAATATTGTGACGTGCCTGGATGAGTGAAAAGTTAGGTTTTTTCTCTCTCTTACCTTTCCCCCTAGTAACGGTGTGCCCCTGTAACGTCAGGGGCAACTGCAAAATGGCTGCCAAACAGCTGCCGGGCATGCCAACCATCCAGTCCACGGTGGGCATCCTGCTCGGCACCTTTGCAGTCATAGGTAAGCTAAAATGCCAAGAGAGAATTTTTGATGCAAGTGTAACAGCTACAGTGCAGGGGAAGTGGACACAATATCATGACAAAATGTACCAGGATAGGTAATTCAGTGTAACAGGGGTCAGCAAATAGTGGTCTGCCTCAAAACTAATTGGTCCCATTCAAAATCTGAAATGTTCCTTTAATAAGGGTACATCAAAACTGAACAAAAGTGTTCAATGTATTGTGCTGACAAAATCCAGTGGCCATTAATTGCACACAATACAAAGCATGGCCTCAAATATCACCATAAAATTGAACCTCTCACGAAATGAACACAGTTTTCTATTTTTATTAGCTTAACAAAGGTCGTATTTGTTGCAGAGATATTGTATTGGTTTTCATGAGATTGTTCAAGATTTTACCTATCAAATCACTACACCTTACAGACAGTACATACAGTAACAACACAGTGAAGTCTTGTGAATATCTCATGGCTGATCTCTTTATTCCAGGGACCATCCTTGTTGTTGTTTTTGTGAGAATGTCCTACCAGAACCCCAAACAGCCCAGTAAAACCAACCAGGAGAGAGTTCCCCTGAAGATTGCACTCTGAACTGCCCTCCTTAAAGCCACAATGAACTGCATCACTGTGAGGAAGGTTAAGGTTCACTCGCTTTAGGGTCGCTGAATTCAAGAAGTAAAGCTTGACTGAATGTTTCCGTCGTTTCAGATCAAAGTTCACATGTACATTTAAAACTGAGATGAAAGAGAAATTACTTTTTAGATTAGTTAAGCTCTCCCATGTATGTGAATTTCTGACTTTTGTGTTTTATGTTTGTCTTTTCTTTTCTTTTTTATTGCTGTAGACCTTTTATTTTCAAACTACTGTCTATTTGGTGTATGTAGCCCTTATTCACTTGTGGTTATTGAGTTCTGATGCTTTTTCAATGATTTTAATCATGATAAGTTATTACAAAACTATGGCTGTAAAATCATAAATCAGAAGAAACGCCTGTAAATTATGATTGTCAGTGTTTGTTATCTTATCATTTTAGTATATGAATATGATTACAGTAAAACACATTTCCATACTTTCAATAATTGAAAAGAAATGAAAAATGGTAATCATTAATTCTCATTATAATAATTCTTAGTCACATTCATATATAAGTACTGTAGATATGAGCCAATGGGTTTGATCGTGATTTATTTATCTGCATGGGATCCTTCCTGTACACCTCTGTAGCTTCTGCTTTATATACCAAATAACATTTCATCTAATGACACAGACTGAACTTGTCCTTTGTTTGTAATTGTGTGTGCAGCCAGGCACCAGTGTCGGCGATTAAGGCTTCATAAATACTGACCCAGATGATCTAACAGGCAAGCAAAGCGTTATATTCAGACCAAAGTGTTGCTATGAATAGACCAAATTGAAGGTCTACTGAATGACATCCACATAACAGATAATGAAGTCAAACAGAGCTTTTTAAATATAATAGATGCTACACAACCAAAGACGTAGTTTGCCATCACAAAATGTTCTGTAATTTCCGATAAGAAAAGTGGAGATGCTCAATGAAGTCTCACATTTACAGACTATCTGGCTTTAAGGGGGCAGTCACCTTATCGCTGGTGCCAAATCCAGTTGTTCCTTGTGCCATATTAATAGCTCAGAGTCTAAAAGCTACCAGCTAAGTTAGACATTTTCTCTGTAATGCTCAAATCTGACTGATCAATCGGGCCATTCAGTAGTCAATTATTTTCTAATAATAATGACTGCTGAAGTCTCTTTGTATCATTAAGCCAAGAGTTGCTGTTACAGTCCCACTACAAGTTCATTTCATAGTGTTGAACATGCCTC
This sequence comes from Lamprogrammus exutus, assembly GCA_900312555.1. Lineage (NCBI taxonomy): Eukaryota > Metazoa > Chordata > Actinopteri > Ophidiiformes > Ophidiidae > Lamprogrammus > Lamprogrammus exutus. The sequence goes on from OMOW01029688.1 coordinate 12,652, forward strand.
TAAACAACTATCCACAGGATAAAATGGTTCATTTTGATCAATTTCATCTACTTCTCTCAGTCAACATTAGTCAGCAGGATGACCCCATTCAGGTCAGCTTGTTATGCCGGGGAGGAACTGCTTTGTAAAATTAAATAATGTGGGAGCCAGTACAAGGGATACTCTTTTCACAGTGTTAGACTTGGCAACTTTTTGTCGGGCAGTGGTTAGCGGTTGCAGGTTATCAGCTGCTGGGAGCAAAGTAATTATTCATATAAATCAGTCAATTGAAAAATGGTGGACAACAACTTCAATTTCTGATTACCCATTTGGACCATTTTTCAAGTGGAAATGCTGAAGATTTGCTAGTTCCTGCTTCTCCAATGTGGCGATTTGATTTTTATCTCTGTTTCATATCTCTGTTAATTGAGTCTCTTCATTAGTGGGTTAAAAAAAAAAAGCAAATTGAAGAAGTCTCTGTGTAATTGTGATTGACATTCATTCAAGTCAATTTTTAGATGATTTATATACTAAACAATTAATCAATGAATTGATCATTCAAAAAAAATCACCAGATTAAATGGTCATAAAAATGATAATTTGTTTCAGAGTAGATCACAACTACAGCTTCAGCCACTTGTAATCATGACATGGACGAGAAAATTCAGTGACAAAGGAGCAGAAATGAGTTGGCGATATCTAAAAATAATCATTTTCACTATCATCCAGTGCTAGATGCCCCCTCAAGTGGACGCTGACTCACCACATACACACACAATGCTGTTACTAGCCCACACACCAATTCCTCTCTTATAGTAAGTTAATTATGTATCTGGCTAATTATTCCCAGTCAAAGTGGAACAAAGTAAAGCGACAAGGAAAGTGTATGAGTGTTAGTATGTCTGGGAGGTAATGAAACTCCAACCTTATGTGTTCCAATGATTTTATAAAGGACAGGATGGTTCGTTTGGCTGAAAAGAAAATAGTAGTTTGAGAAATGAAAGATTATTCACCACATATAGATGGATGATAAGAAACAGGGACAGTGGAACAGTAGAGGGGAGAGCCCTTCCTCTTCCCTCCTCCCTCTGCTCCCCAGTGCCCCCTCAATTCATCTATTTTAAACTTGTTTAAGAATTTTGCTTTGGCCCCAAACTTGACAGTTTTCCACTCATACTTGTCTCAGGGGATGTTGTGTATCAGTACTGCTACGAAGAACTAAATCATTTTACGGAAATGTGCACACACTCACTATTGCAATGTGTTCCAGCTAAAGTTGAGTTGAGCTCATTAACAGATACACACCACCAATCATAAAGCCCATTATTCAACTGGTCATTCCAAAATAAGATCATACTGTTGCCAGATTTGAACAGATTGACAAACTGCTTCTCCCCTGCTGCCAACACTGCATAGACAGAAATCTCCTCCTCTTACTTGGGAGGATCTCGTCACCATCATCATCAATATTACATCCGTATTCACCTGCAATTTGAAAATATTTCAGTGTCCTGTATTCTGCATAACAAATACTCTCTCGCCAGCAGCAGTAACCTGAAGGGTAAATAACAAGAAAAGAGAGCCTACGTGCTTTTCCAAACTTCTAAATGTCCTGATCTAATGCATATTTAATTAGTTTGAGTGTCTCCATCTCCTGTGTGTGTGTGTGTGTATGTGTGTGTGAGAGTCAGGCACAAAATCCAATTTCAATTTGTTGTGATACGTATCTATTCAGAGGCTGAAAATGGCACCACTGCAAAAGGCCAGTTGATTGCTCATTAAAGTGAGTTGCTGTATACATTGCAAAGATGTGGAGATTAGATGCTGATTCATATACAATGCACATTTGCATTCTGATTACAATATGTTGTTGATTACATTTTGAATGGAGGCCAAAAAAAAACTTGTTATCATCTTATTTAATAGCACTGATTGCGAGCCTTCATTTGAATTTTTGTGGAATTAAACCTCCCACCAGTGCAGGACAAGCCAATACATCAGATTTCCTAAGAATACCTTCTTCGTGTTAACTCGTGGATTCATGAACTTTTTAAAAGGCTGTGAAACTGTGAAGGTTTTCCCCTTGAAATGCTGCAACAACTGGCCCATGGAGTGTGGGAACAAACTTGTTGTTAGTTGCCACGCATCACTTGCTCTTTCTGTAAATTATGTTTGACTAATATAAATTGCCTGCAATTACTGGCAACGGAGAAAGGTCAGGGGCTGTTAGGGTTTTCCATGTGTGCGATAAATTGACCCACTGACAGGAACAGTGCTGCAGTGAGGAAAACATTCACTGGTGCATTATGTTGCATCATTGTGACCGATCTAGTTTACGGTAACACTGCCATACTACGGGGACTCCAATCAGAAAGAGGAGCTTATGAACAAGGCATTAAAATTGTTGCTCTTTCCAATGGAACTGAAGTGCAGAAAAATAAACAGTTTATATGATAGTAAGTTTGGGTAGAGGTAAACTGAACTGTATTGTTTCAGATGACACCGTTACCGGCAGAATGAGAAGCTGTTAATCCTGTTTACTCCACATTTAGAGCACAAGCACATTCCCATTACATGCACAACTCTTTCAGCGGTAGGTTCATTAATAACAACTGTAAATATATATTATTAATATTTACAGTACTATAAGCTTTTAAAATATGGCACGGGTCTTGTGTACTCCAGCATCACCCAGTGAGACACAAGACGTGAATTAATTACCTTGAGAGACTAAGACAATACAATCACTCTATCCTCTATTTATTTGGTTTTGTATATTATCAATTCTAAGAGGTAACCTGGTGCTCCGAAGAGGAAAATGATTTAGACTGCTTGTTACATGACGCTGATGTTTGACAGAGCGTGTACGTCATTCACTTGCTACTTATGGTGTTTCAGAGACTATAATCATGCTTTCATTCACAACGTCAAGACAGGAAGCTGCAAATCAACAATTTGATGGAAGCAGAAGCTGCAATATGTGCCTGCGTGGTAGCAAAGTGAAATTTACTACACAGCTCTGTCTGCACTGTGACGATGTTGCTCTCTCTCCCACTTATATGTGGGGGTTTACGTGGCAGCCCAACACGTCAATGGATGGAGATCTGTGACAAACATATATTCATTGCACTGATTCAGACAGAAAAGGTTCCCAGAAAATGGTGGAGTATAACGTACAGGTGAGGATTGATTTGCTATATCTCTGCGTCTTGTTCACAATTTATGGTAGGATGAAGCAATGGATTCATGGACCAATTGGTGCAGTTTCTGCAGCGACGTGGATGCTGTACTGAACTGTTGTAGTAATGAGACAGCTGAGTTCAATTTAGAGGTCAATCTATATTCCAACTCTTACCTATGGCCATGAATTCTGGGTTATGACTGAAAAAATTAGATAGCGGATACATTTCCAGGCATGTCCAGCAGGGAGAAGACCACGGGGAAGACCCAGAGAAAAGACCCGAGAGGACGTGGCTAAGAGTAAGGTACATGTGGGCTACTTTGCTTAGCCTGCTGCCTCCAGGACCTGGTTCCATAAACAACAGAAAATGGAGAAAAGATTTTAAGTTTGACACACAACAGAATATGAGGGTTAACTTTAGAAATCCAATAACCAAACCAGATGGTACTCAGAGAACACATACATCCGCCAAATCCTCTAGTTATGACTCCATCTGTGATTGATGACATTTAACAGGTTAGTGACAAGACCATGTTCACGCCACACCCACTCTACATTGGCAGCCAATTAAAGCAAAATAGTAAGGAATATCAAAAAACATTTTGGTCCAGCTTGGTCCATACATTCTCCATGTAGAATGTAAATGTGTTTATTACAGCGCCACCATCAGGCCAAGCAGTACCAAAATGTAATGGATTCTTCCTTGGTTCATGTCTTACATTCATTTACATGTAACATTATTAATGGTGGAATGATTCAGTGCAAACATAGGGGAAACATGCCAAATTGCAGCAAAAATCCATGTCCAGGCATCACCAACACAGAAGAATATGATAAGAGCAACAAAGCAAAAGCAGACATTCATCAGGACACATATACCCATTAGAATTGTAAGAAGTGAGCGAAACAGTCAGAATAAAAGTAATTTATAAAACTGCAATACAACGCTTTATGTATTGATATTCCTTTAATTTATTCCACATTGCACTTGGAGAGGAGCCATGTGACTGTGAGAGCCACAGAGGCTGTTCAGATACAAAAGGTTCACTTAATGGATCAGAACAATGGGTTCTGAGTGATGCAGAAATGGTACAACAATAATATCCAAAAGGCACTAGAGGAATATTGAGAATATTGTTTTGTGTGTTATTGTTATTGTCAGTGGAACAAGAGAAACAGACAAACAAAGAAGGCATAGAGGTGAAATAATGATAAAATGAGATATAGGCATTGTAGACACTGTCTCTCTCTCTTAAGGCTTTTCTGTCTTTTTTACTCAGCAACCAGTTCCTATGGTAACAAAAGAGGCTTTTGTGTAGTTTTGTTCACTTGATCAGAAACAGAGACAGTTAAATATTCAGCATGTGGCTGAACGCCTACATGTCAGTTTAATCCCTCCACTTGGTATGATATTACACCTTTACTTTGCTGCTTGATATGATCATTCCTGTTGGGTATCTGTCACCATCATGGGGCATTTTTTTCCCAGCATTTGACCTTGCAGAGAAATATCACGCATCTAAAAGTGCTGAATATACCTCAAAATGTTCATTTGTTCTGAATAGGAACGCTGGTACACAACATGTATACCCTACTTTGTAGGTGACAGCAACAGTAACTGCAAATAAAAGCTAAACAACTGAAGTGAGAATCACTCATCCAACACTCACCAACCTCTGACACATCTTCACACAAACACTCACATGATCCTCAGACTCAACACAGATGCATGCATGGTTCAGAAAGTAAAAATAATTCAGAATAGTAATAGTGACCACACATTTACTATATGGGAAAATTATCATATTGAAGCAGAGCAACTGAATGCATTCATGACAAGTTGGTAGTAGTACAGTATAGCCCACACACACAGACTCAGACACAGACTCACACAGAAACACACACAAACGATCCACCAACACTATCTGGGTGCACAGAGAATGTGGCAAGTGGCCTCTGCCAGAGAGTCATGAGCTGATGCTTGAGTGGGATGTGACCTACTGTCCTTGTGTGGGCAATCTTGTTCTGAAAGATTGCAGACAAAACATAAAATGTACTGAGAACAGGAGAAGAAGAAGAACACATAGACTAGAGAAAAGACAGAAGGGCAGTGGGACTTTGATATTTTTCCTTTGGCTGTCACTTAGTTGTTAAGACCCCGTGAACTTCTCCCCAGGATTTCTTTGCATGGGGTTTGACTGATCTACATCACCCACAGGAGGTTTTAAGAGCTGTAATCTGATCTCGGGGCCAGGGGGAACTGGTTATGATGATCTGAAAGTCTTCCATCAGATCATGGACACAGGACTCAAAAGACATAGATGGAGAGTCAACAGGTACATTCACTCAGGCACTGTAATTTAGTGCAATTTTGAAGAACTTGTTCTTATGTATTTCCTTTTCTGCTACTCTGTACTTCTACTCCACAACATTTCAGAGGGAAAGATGATACATTTTACCCTACAATAAAAAATAAAAAATTGAACAACGACAGGAATCATTCTTCACAGTGAGCACTTTTACTTTCAATACTTGAGTACATTTTACTTTCAGTGTAAGTGAAAAAATAGAGGAAAAAACCTTGAACTCAGCCAAAGATTTTGTGGTGTGTAAGAATTCAGGAGTGATTCTTGGGGAAAAAAAGAAAGATTTCCTGCAAACACGAGGCAGATTAAGGTGACTTCTTTTTTTTTCTATGTAAATTGCGTGGGAAACAAACACAAACGTTTCGCCACAGAAGGATTCGTCAGTGTGTCTTGAAATCATCAGGATTATTCACTTAAAATGGAGAGACACTTCACCTGCAGGTGTGTGTGTTTACTATGAATTAACCCTGAATTGGTGGGTGTGATTTGAACTGTTCAGAGAGACAAAGTAACTCCACACAGACTGGGCGATCCTTGGGCGTCATGCAACCATCCGGCACTAATTGCCAATCATTAAGCATGAGGCCCAACAACCACATAACTCGACCATTAAGTAACTAAATTTCACTCAAAGTAAAACTGTATATGGGTAAGTTTCCATGGGAATTGGGAATCTAGGGTGCTCCAGGGCTGCAGCCTCTCCCAGCAAGTAATGAGTTCATTGCTTGGTGGGAGAGGCTGCAGCCCCCATGGGATCCAATTTTCATGGGAGAAAAACGACATTGGGAATTGTCGTTACAGCCACAATACTTTCTAGGGAAAAACTGCCAAATTTGAGGGGGTTTTACATATTACAAATGGATCCTGATCTTGATCCTGTCTGGAAGTTCTGACTAAGCTTTTTAATAATATATCATAACCGTCCATTTTCAAATTCACATTAAGTGAATACAAACTGCCTACATGCTCTAAGAAATTGCGATTCAAAATTTCAGGACCGCAGTACTTTTACATGCACAGTATACCCTGAATTTTTAAAATCTGTACTGCAAACGTGAGTAAGATGTATACATGGATGGAATTAATAGGATTCCTTGGTTCGCCAAATAATAATGAAGCATTGTGTAGTCAGCGTGTGAGGAGAGTCCACCAGGTGAGGGAATGCATGTTGAGGTGGTTCTGACTGTAATGTTTATTTTGCTTGAGTAAATCGATTTGCACTCGCATAATCTAGATCTGTTACTCAGAGTATGTGTTGATTTCTGCCTATTTCAATCAAATTATGGTTTTTACGTGACATTTGAAATATCCATTTACTGGCTTAATCAGAGTATAAGCAACGTGCATTTGAACATAATTACTGAGGCCTGGGAATGAGTTGCAATGTAAAGCAGAAAAGATTATGAATCAAGTTTGTATTCTCAATAGTCAAATAGTTACATTCAGCCTGGCAAATATAGAGATCTTAAATGTAAGAGACATACGTTACCCTAATAAAACCAGGGTTTCTATCTCTACTGCTCTCATGTAACAATAGTTTTTGTCATGTGACAGTTGTAATAATGCCAATCACCATTTCACAACAGTGTGCATGCTTATCTGTCATCAGAAGAGAGCTCCATAAACACTAAGTGGATGGAAAGAATCTGAGGCCAAGAATCATCAGGCCGTTAACTCACCAGCTGCTGGGCAGTTTGTTTCTGTAAGGGATGCTGGCCGGTCTCTACTGTAGGCCCTGATTAGTGTTTTTACTCAACGGTGCTTTCCAGCATTGGGCCGAGGGTTGAGCACACATGTGACCTATTGAACGGTGACTGGAAAGCTTTGCAAGTGGTGCTGTCAACACCAGGACATAAATAAAGCTAAAGATAGGGTGATGTGGCTTCAGCCCAGGATTCTGGTCAGCCAAGACTTTTTATAGAAACACTCTGATTTATAAAAGGCTAACAGGGACTATTTTAGACCCTGTGAGCTCGGGGTAAAGGGATCGTGGAAACTTGTGACGGTCCTGGGTGTAGAACTGACCCCTCTGACTTGAATGTGTTGGTGGTAGCTGGTTATGGGAGCTGGAGTAGATAGCAGATGCAGTGAGGATGACAAACTGGCCAAAGGTCTGTGATGTATTTGGAGACAATCCAGACAGACAGGCAGAGGGCCGATCACATGGGTCTATCCCAGTCAGACCCATTAAGATATCGGATCGCTCTTTAATGGGCGCGTCTGG
>OMOW01029693.1:5962-17776 GCA_900312555.1 Lamprogrammus exutus
TTAAAGACACATAAATATATGGCCTGAGATGGCTGAGGGGTTGTGTGTCCCACCTCAGGGACCACACGTCCTGCCAAAGATAATACTTCCTTAGATAAAGACGTGTAAGTGTGTTGTGTCCTGCTGTGGTGCAGAGCTCGGTAAGATCAGTGTTGCTTGTTGTGGCAGGACCTGATGTTGCGACACGGCTGGCGTACAGGAGCCATAGTGCCTGAGCTGGAACAGGAAACCAAAGTGGTGAGCACAAAGCAGTATGCGCAGAATCTCACGTGGCTGCAGGCCCTGACTGGCCTGTTGGAGCGGCTGCAGGTGAGACATTCAACCTACGCATGTTTGGAATCTTTACTCCTTTTGTCAAAGGTTGGGTTTGTTTGAGCAGATAAGACCGAGGCTATTTATACTCGGGGGCAAAGCAAATAACAACAGTGAGTAATGTGTCTCAGTTTTCATCTGGAAAGGACAACAGCTCTGTGCATTATGGGAGGAAAGAACTTATGTCTAACTTGTGTCTTATGCAACAACAGATGCCTGGCAACATCACATCAAAATAGTGTAGCTAAATGAATTGAGCACAGTCTAAAGGGCTCTTAAACTTGTTCTTGTTTATCCTTGGGTTCTAAACTGGTGTGAGGACAAGTTGAAATAACACTCTCCAATTACCAAACCACTTGCGAGTTCATTTGTGAGTTATTTTCACAATCGCTGCCTGCCTTGTAATTGGGGCAGTTTGAGCCTGAATGAACTAAACACAAAAACACAACAAAACCAACATCCAAACTTTGAGTTTCTGGTTTGTCTTTGCTCAGGAATGTGCGAGTCCTCCTTCACTTGTTCATAGTGTTATTTTCTTTTACATCGTAGACATTTCAAGATCCTGGGTCTAAGCAGATTTTGCTGGAATGGCAGAAGGAGAGAGAGGAACTCCGGTAAATGTCATCATCTTAAATGCTTCCTTCTATCTAACTGACTGCAAACCTCATGTAAATCATCTTAAATTACATTGTGACCTTCTCTGTCGCAGGGCAATGACAAAGAACCTGTTCAACCCTCAGTTCGGCAGCATTTTCAGAACGTGTCACAACCCCACCTACTTCTCCAGACGTCTGGGTCGTTTCTCAGACTTATACATGGCTTCTCTTGGCTGTTTATTGAACTATGACCTCTCGTACACTTTCTACCCGCGGCGCACCCCTCTGCAGCACGAGGCGCCGCTGTGGATGGACCAGCTTTGCACAGGCTGCATGAAAATACCTTTTCTGGAGGAGATGTCTCAGATACGATAAGACGGCGCTCTGCTTGTGGAGGGAGAAGGCCTCAAATTTTACACCTGATGATCACTCGAGAAAGCCTGAGGACTTCTTTCAGATAGCAGGAATTCCCTTTTAGGAGAGAAGGCGCCGCAAAGCTCCCTCCTCGAGGCAAAAGTGATCTCTTCCTACATGCTGACCCACTTACGCACTGAATTTACTTGGCGGGTGCTCTAGATTTAGGTGCTATTCCATGTGCGATTAAGTCGCACACACCATGGTACAAGAATGGCGGCCAAAACGAATTCTAGATCAAAGAAGTTAATTCAGTGTTACAGAAATGCAAAAAAATACTCGTGTAAAGTTTCAAAATAAATACTTTAAAATTGTACATGATTGTGTGTTGATCTTTCATTGAACCCCCTACACATTTAACCCCCTATACACACCAAATAGGAATGCAATAAGCAATGAGTAGCATTAAAATCGCCAATATGGTCTTAAGTTTTGTCACATTTCTGTGCAGCTAAAAGCGTCCAGTGAGGCTGGAAAAATGGAATATGATTTATTTAAGTCTTAATTTCCTATTTATTTCATTGGTCGCGCGGTTGCTAGGCAGCGCAGCATCCATTCATCCTGTCAGCGCTCAGCACTACAAATTCACTTGCACCACTCTGCCTGAGGACAGCGGCCACGGTACAGTACTCTCTGCACCACACCACACGGAGTTTGGTGACATATGTACGGTTTGTGTGGAAGAATGTGACAGTTCCGACCGGAAGTAAACATGTTTGAGTCGTAATCACGGTTTTAACTTTTGCCGCGCTGTCCGGTGATGGAATCACCCGCGTGCTCCCTAAGATTTTCGCAACGTGGCGTCCTTGTGCAGGCGATAGCTTTGGGTAGTTTAATGATGTTTTTGTGATAAAGTGCGAGGACTGAACGAGACGTTAACGCACGTGCGTGTGCCCTAATGAAACACGTTCTGCGCGTCAATTACGGGAAATAAACATGATAAACACGTAGCCTAATTGTTGTTTGATTCTAATCTTTGTTGCGTCTTTTTTTCCTGTTTTGCAGTGAGTGATTTCTTTTTTTTTTTTAAATCAGCGGAGAGATAACAAAGCAGATATGGCCTCTAAAGTCTTCTCCTGCTGATAGGTTGGGAATGATTGGGAGTTGAGTCGTTGAGGAGGTTCGTTTTGTTATTTCCTGACCAATTATCAGGCAGCAAAACAAAAACCTTCCCCACTCAGACAAAGCGTTTTGTCAGCTCTCTTGCCAGGATTGATTTGTGTTTTTCTCCTTGATTGAGCTCACAGGCCTGTTTGTCTCCATTAGATGTCACTGCAGATCAGCCATGGCATTCATTCAACCCATTTGTAAACAAACCTCAAATCAGCTAAAACAGTAAGGAAAGGCTCTTTGGCTGTGTTTGGCTGCTTTTCCATTTACACCTTATGACTCATTATGGGTGTGTTTACAGATTGATGTGATTGTCTTGGGTTTACATCATGTTGGCCATTTTGATTCATACTTGTGGTTAACTGAAATTATAAGCCTCCGTATTTGCTCAACCAAACCCTGAGTGTTGCCCAATTGTCTACTTAATTTGCCCGTCACCATCTGCGCTGGCTGCATCATGTGTTACTAAGGTCATTATGTGCGTATTTTTGGGTTAAATACAGTGTTCAAAATGTGTATTAAGTATAATGCAGGGCTTCGGGAAGTGAAGTGAAGTGGAATGACACAATATCTGTTTATTCAATTAAATGTTAGGGTATACAAGCTTTTTCAGGCCTTAAAAATGGAACTGTTTAATGAATAATATGAAACAAGTATTTATTGTGTTGACGTCATTTTGGAGTTTAATTTGAGATGTATTTGCCTGATATCAACATACAATTTTAATGTCTATGACACCCAGTGCCGTGCAGACATCAGGCCATTGTGGCTATTGATTTCTACTGGTAGATGATCATTTAAACTACTCTTTGGATTGAGAGAAATCTATTAATGGCTTGTAGAACCAGGATGTGTTTTCCTTGTTCTAAACTGCAGTGTTCGTTTGCCTGGTGTGACCTCTGTGTGGTGCATCTGTGTAGCCGCGGGGCCGACTGGTGTTTCAACGTATTCCAAGGCCTTCTGCCCTCTGTAAACAAGCATGCACCTGAGCCACAGAGGCTTCCTGTGCAAACTTGACTTCATGTCAGCTGACCTCTTTTGTGTGTGTTATGTCATTGGAAGCACGCCACGATTTGAGTTACTGGAAAATAGTGAGACTGGGTGGATTCTTTAAAAACATACAGTGATCACATTCACATATGATTGTTCCTCCCTTGACTTCCTCCAACCTTGCATCCTTTCCTCAGCAGCTCTCCATCCATTTACTGCTCCATTTCTCCATCCTTTTTCTTTTATCTATCCTCCATCCCTCCAACTCCCCCATTTTCCATCACAACACCTCAAACCTCTCCATTTTCTCACCTCTTAATCTCTCCATGCCTTTCCACCCACAACCCTTTCTTTCTTTATCTCTTTATGCTTCCGGTTCAGTGCCTCTGTTTGTCACTATGCTGGGGGTGGGAGGCACTCAGAGGATTGTGCGCTCTGGCAGCCGGTCCCTCCAAACAGCAGCCTCTTCTATTATTAAATATAATGGGACCTTCGGTTTCACAGCTGAGTAACATCAGGATCTCTGCACAGCGCAAAGATTTCCTTGTTGCAGACGATTCTCCTTCATCGCAATCGAGATAAACCCCACGGAGAAAACGCAGACGTGAAATGTCTCTTTTATTATCATTCCGATTCCTCAAAAATTGCTATGAAACCGACACGTGTTAGTTTATTCATGAGCTTGGTGCACCTTTTGGCCATCGACGAAGATAAAGCAGATGGACTGGGATTAGTGGGATCACTGCGGAATCGTTTTGGCTGCAGCACACAATCAGGGAAGAGAGGACAGAGCACAGTTTAGCCTCTGCTGCATTACAGACAGGAGGGCAGTCTGAGTAATCATTAGTCAGATTTCACATGATGAGCCATTAGCCTATGAATATGGTCAGATCACCGTTAGAACAAATTGATTTTTGTAGCTCTTTGGTGTTTAATCAAAAACCTGTCATACCAATCAGGCAAATTGATTTAGTGGAGTGTCAGTGGTTCAAGTGTTTCATAATTAAATTCAGATAATACAGTCAAATTTCACCTGTCTTTAATCTGAGGGTTAACTTCTAAACCTCGCATTGAAATATTTAACTCCATGGTGTTGCAATTATTCATTTTTTCTAACACATTTCTGCAAATATTGCAAGAATTTACATTTCTTGATTGTGCAATATGTAACCCCCTGAAATTAGGATAAATTATATAGACCACCCCTTCTCCACTCATGAGAGCCTGTGATGTAAGGATGTAATAGATCAAACAAAGACTCACCCAGGCGGTCTCTGCATAAGCTTTGCCAGATTTCACATAGATTATTTATACGTGAGTTTATATGAGGCCATCGCTCTTCTTCCTGAGACACTCGGCTCTTTCATCATCATATATGTCAGGATGCCATTCTGGCTGTGATCTATACACACTTTGTGGATGCACATTTCTTTCTCCTACTCTCTCGTGCTCTTATGCTATAGTTGAAATGTCAGCAATGTGGGGCACTTTAGCACACTGGTGTACGAGCGTCCATTTCCACCAGCATGCAGGGGCACACAGTTAATCTGGTCACTCGTGTCGACAAAGTTATTACAATTGTTATCATTGTTTGGAATTGTCTTGCACAGTTAAATAATGACACACTGATACTGAAATCCTTCTGTATTAAAAAGCACATTTCATTTTTACAACTGACAACTGACCTCTGGCTTCACATCAGGTCAGTGTGCAAGTATGCGTGCATCGGCCCTCATACAGATACTCTACTCATTAGCGGATCAGGTAGTTAATCCAGCAAGCAATTGAGGGGTGTGTGTGTGGAGATTTAAGTGTTTTATAGCTATGAAATTGAGATAAAGCAGTATAGCAGCGAGCAAGAGACAGTGATCACACAAAACTGGTGAGCAGTGTGACCTTTATTTATATTAGTTGTATCTTAGTATGTTTCGAAGACTTTAACAGAGCTGAAAAGGTGTTTAAGGGGTTTGTGAGTCAAAACACTGTAGCTCACAGCAAGAATCTCTCTCTCTCTCTCTCTCAACCCGCAGTAAGACATTCTGTCATTTGTATGCAGAGTCGTGTTGCGGCTGACTTTGTCGTTACTATGGATTCCATTACTGTCCTGGATAGAGTTCCATTTGAGTTGCTTTGCTATGCCAATCTTTACAGAACTGCAGTTGGTTATGTAATTATGCAGTTGTGTTAACAATGAACTGCTGGCACACCAGGCAATACTTTATTTGTGTGCGGGACATTAAATTGGTTACCAACCCCTGGTACAGCTTGACGTGTAATATGTTGTTGAGACTATCTTAGATTATAGCCCTCTCTGTGATGTCTGACATAGAGGCTTAAGATGTACTTAATATGGTCAGGGCCCAGGAATGAGACGATGCACTAAATGGATCTTAGAGGTGAAGGCATATTGTGTCAGTGTGAGACTGCAGAGGCCTGTGTGAGTGATGTGAAGAGCACAACTGCACAAATTCCAGCTTCCTGTGGTTCATTAAACGTGACTGTGTATATTGGTCGCCACCAACAAACAAGACAACATTTACATACCCATGTTGACACTTAAGGCCTTTTTTTAGAAACAGGGTTTATCATTTTCCTCCCTCTTGAATTATTCATCTCCTGACTACATTTGTGTGCGTTCCCTCCTCAGAGGAGGATGTCAGCTGGACCGCTGCAAACAGCTTATTAGAGCGAGAGTGTACTGTGTCTTTGATGGGCTTTGAATGAGTCACCCACTCTGCTGCTGACGCTGTTATATTTATTCTGGGGTTTCATCGCAAGTTGCCTTTGTGCTGTTGCCCATTCAGTTGTTTCAGTACCGACCCCAGCATATAGACATAATCAGCGGGTTCTGTCTCAATTTGTTTTCTCAGCCGTACATGCTACCTCCACACTCTTTGATGTCACACCCTATTAACATTCAGAGAAGTGTCTTATCACAGCTCCGGTGACCCTGTGGTTTACGCTTTTATTTGTTTCTCTAAAAAAAAGATCACGTATCGAATATCCATCCTCAGTTTCTTATTTTCATCTTACTCGACGAAGGATTCGACTGAAGAAATACTGTCGCTCCACAGTAGATAAACAGAGTGTATCCACACAATAACGTGCAAGGTTTGAATTATAGTATGATGTCATTGTGACTGTATTTTCTGGTGTACGCTGCAACCATGAGAATAATTTAGAAAGAATGATGTTACACAAATTAATAATTCCTATCTGAGACGACAGCTGCAGCAAGAAGTAGAGCCGGGCTGGTGTTGCGAGGCTGCTTGTTAATGGTGTGTGTGCTTCATTTGGATGTTTCTTGTTTCAGGTCTTGATGATAAGAAAATTATTTGGGGGAATTAAAATCTAAACTATTCAATGACTCAATTAAAAAAGGCCTGCAGAACACAATTTCAATTCCAAGCAATATCAAATTAGCTTAAACTGATTTGCCCACCATTCACTGCTTTTATTCGATCTTTGTCAGTGCTCTGTTGGATGCTGAGTTGGAGTTAGACGTGCATTGTCCTGTTAATATGTACTAGATATCAACAGTAATTAAGAAACTGTTAGAAGCCTACAAGTGTATGTTTATGTCGGTTACAGGGAGCACTGAGTAACATGTGAAACCAACTGCATAAAGGCATTTGTGGCTGCAGAGGTCACAAATGCACAAAGGAGGCTAAAGTCATGTCCACTAACCTGTATGACATCACATGGGTCACTTCATGTTTGGCGCTGAAGGCTACAAGTTTGAGAATGAAAATGTTATGGGGAGGGGTTGGATTCACTAAAAAGGTGTTTGAATGGCTTTACTTTTCAAACTTGTAGGCCTCAGCACCAACAGGAAGTAAGGATCAATGTCTTTGACTCGGCACAGCCAGAAAGGCCAATAAACAGAATTTCATGTGGAAAATTGGTGGAGGCAATTAGGGAGTTCTGCAATTAACCACATCATCATCCAGAAAAAATGGCCTACTGTCTTCAGACAGTTTGAATATACATGTATATACAGGAAAAGATTATTATTGATTAAGTGTGACAGTTCATTGTTCCTCTCCATTATGACTTTGTATGCAGCAGTTAGCTGTAGATGACACAGATGGTCCAGTCAGCAGATATCTCATGTTTTCTGGATTTATTTATTTTATTCAAGGATTCACCTGCTGGTTTCATTCAGAGGCTCTGAGCTCACACACGCTTGAGCTCTATAAATAGCTGATGACAAAAATTGAGTTGAGTTCATATTTGAACAAGAAGAGGGCAAAGTGTGGGGTGATATGCTCAGAAATGTTGCTGATTCCTTTAAATCGCCAGTTTAATGTATGTATAATGTATGAAAGCACAGTAAAGTAAAACATGTAATTTGTTCTGGAGTTACGATGATTTCATGTTTTGTGAGTGTTGTGTCCTTCTCAGTGGAGGGTTTAACAGCCATACACTTGCCAGCAGAGGGCACTGTTAGCCTGCACTTCCATGAGCATCATGGACAGATGATGACCAATGATGGACAGATGCAGCAATGGACTCACTCTGGACTCATTCATCTTAACACTTCTATAGATGCAATATTCTTATTGACATTTGTCACTAAAAACAGCTTTGGAATCCACAAACACATCATTTTCAACAGGTCACTACTGCAGAACCGGGAAGAGGAGGAAATTCGAGATATTATTTTGCTATTGCTGCTCATAGTTGAAAGCACAGAGACTGAAATTTGGCCTTTAGCGTTTGGCATTTCTCCACCCGTCAAGGGATTTAAAGTTGAGCGGTGTTGGTCCAAGTCTGTTTCTGCTGCGGCGAGGTGTCTATTGATTGTCTGCCATGAAGGCAGAGTCCTTCTAAGCCTCAGAGAGCCATCCATCATGGAGCTGCCTGGGACAAAGCAGAGACATACTGAGGCTCTGAGGATCCATTAGAACTGAAATAGATCTTTTCTCTGCAACAAAGATCAATGAGCAACATGTCCCTATAGCTGTCAGTGCCATCCTGCATCGAACATCACTGAAGACAAAACACTGCCATGGTTTATTGGTCACAAGGCCAATACTTCATAATTAATTGATAAGTAATTCACTAGCACTAATTCATGATTCAGATAGATGGTTAAAAAAACAAAACAGCTGATGCTTAATCACTTTCCCTGTATCTGCTCACTCTCTAATGAATAGAAATTGAGATCCAAGTCCAACAAAAAGACAAAAGAGTGAGAACTGATAATTGCTTTCAAACCTCGTGCCCATATTAGCGAGTGGGATCGGGTTGATGTGATAGGGCAGGCTGCAACAACACCCCTTTTCTTCTGCTGTGTCCACTGTAATATCCTGGCCCTCTAATGAGAGACTATGAAAGGACACAGTGTGTGTGCACGAGGCTGTTTGTAGCAACTCCCAGGGGCCCGTGGGGCACGTGACCACATGGGGGAGGAGGAGGAGGATTCAGCGTGCTTACTCCTCACCTCACAGTCAGATGGTCAACAGCTCCTCCCGCGATTTCTTTTCATTTGTGTTGTTGATGTGTCTGCCAGGGGATCTACTGAAGGGCTGAACAACGCAACAAACTGAATATTCAGGCTAATAATTGACAGTAGGTTTTCAATAACGATGTCTGCTGTGTTCAGTTTGGCCTCAGTTGCACACACTCGCCCCACAGTGTACCAATCCTGAAATAAGAAAGTAATGAAAGAGAAAGATAAGGCTCAGCTTATTTCCTCGCGCTTCAAAGCACAATTGCTCTTTGAATATCCACTCCCTTCAAATATTTGTACGGTGCCCCCCTCTTCCGCAAACTCAGCCTCTCCAAATATTCCAGTGTATGTGTACTCCTTGTTCAGTCAAGTGTCTGGAAAATATTATGACTGTATACAGCAGCCATAGGCAGTTTGTTCATCTGGATACAGTATAAATATTGTGGAATGATTAACATCGTTATTTAAGGGGCTGCTCGCCGAAGCTCCCACGTTATGAGTTCGCGTGGTGGAAGAAATCCTTCAGTCATGGCAGCTTCTACTCAGAGAGCCATGCATACTGCTCCACTTTAAAAAAAAAAAGGATGAACAGGAGAATAAACTTCTGTTAGAGAGGATCACATATTATTAAGTGTCAATACAGCACATGCAGCTGAAGTGTGGAGCTGTTTGATGAAAGGATTTGTTGATCCAGCAGGCACTCACCTACTTTCCCCTGAACCGCACTTTGTTTCCCCTACAGAGTTGATGTATGATGTTTGTCCAGCCCCCAACACATTGGGCCTCTACACGGTGAAAATTAGATTTCTTCTTCTTCTTCAAAAAAGGAAATGATGAATGGTGGTGCACCTCCTTAACAACAGCCCTTTGCACGAGCTGTTTTAATCAGTGTCTGCTCCTCTTCAGACTGGCCGATTTATTCCTTAGGGGAATCCTTTTTTGTGCCCCCTGAAAGCAGACTTAGGGATGAATCATTGATTGCTGCATCTGGTCTGTTCACTTCTGACCTATTGGGTGCCACACACTGATTCTTCCTGCACATCAGCCTGTATATTCCCTTACCACCATTTCACTGCCCAGACTGGAAACACATAATTGAGTTCATGGTCCCATATTAGCCAATTTGCTGATTCACACAGACTTCTAGTAAGGGGAGACGTCTTACATCAACTAGCACCCACAGCAATAATGCTATTCTTTAGTGTTTGTTTATGGCATTCAATAGTGATTATTGAATCATTTCTGTATCATTTTGATCTTAAATATGATGATGGTTACTATATTGAGGACGTGGACAATGAGGAGACAGCTGGGACTTTCTGCACAAGGGCTTTGTGGAGTGTTTTGTTATCGTCTGGGTTGTGTTTTCATAGCAGCGTGGCAATCTCAGTGGTTTCTGTGTCTAAAGAAGTGACTATCACAGAGAGATCTCCACTCTCTTTGTCCTCCTGAGAGTCTTCCTGCTCTCCGTTTCCTTGTTTCTAAAGGGGAAAGAGGTGCCAGAGCCATGGGTGCCAGGCCCTGTTCCCAAAGTGATATGATTAAAGGCTTCTGTCTGGGCTGCAACCATTCAAATGCCTCACACAAGCCACAACTGCTTACGTTAATTGAATTGTCAGAAAAGCAGACAGGATTGAAAGTACCACCGGCACCAAGACTGACACACTGAATCAATAGGGCGGCACTTTAATGAAATTGGGCAGCGGGCTGTGCCAAGGAGTTGGCTGTTTGTAGAGATTAAGCAAGTGTTTGTTGATTATTTCAGCTGATTAAAAGATGTTGAATGCACAGTTTTGGTTGAGGACTTTTTGAACGAGTTCTAAGGACCATAATGTATCCAAATACTAGTCCAATCACTGAAGAGAAAGATCATTTTAGTCGGGGGACTTGACCAGACAGCCAAATGGATGACTAAACACAACGTCAGCCAAGCACTCTGACGATGATGCAATGTTTTAGATAATGTAGAATGAAGTGATCTAATAGTGGTGGGATGATGTAACTGTCTCGCAGAATGACTTTGCTTGGGAGAGCTCATTGATAATATATAAGACTTCATTTGCCCTTGAGACAACAAGCCTGGATCGATGACATTTTCCTCATTCACGATTAATAGTAAAATTAGCTGTTGTCAACATCCCCATCAATACAAATGCCTCTGTCCGGCTTAATGGCGACCATGAAAACAGCAGTGTGTTGCGTCTCACATACTGCGAGTGTTTTGGAGGTGACTGTCTCGCCGTTCCAGACCGCAATCCTTCTTCATTCAATAATCTGTGTCAGCCTTAATGCATTGTTGTCACTGCTGCCAGTTCGTGAGACACAACAAGTAGAGCAGCCTGCCAAAGGAGAGTCTACGTGTCCAGATATTTATCTCATCAAGTCATGCAGCTATATGAATGCAGATTATATTACATTACCCTTCCCTTTGTGTGCCTAGCCTGGGGCCGTCGTGATGGTCTCACAAAAGGATCAGTTTAGAAGGGAGATGGATGAAAAGATGAGGAACTTGTTAGGAGGTCGTTACCCGAGCAGGCGTGGCCGCTTATTAACCTGCAGCGCGTCTCTGTGATTAGGGCTGATGTCTACAGCTTGTTTGACCAGGTGTCTTCCAGAGAGAGAGGGAGAACTGGTGGTGCAAGACTTGTACTCGCCACACCAAGTCATCCTCTGTCTTTTCTGCTCTCCCTGGCATAGGTGAGTCATTGGAAAATCATTGCCCATCAATGCTTTAATTGCCTTAGACCTGATTAGGTTAATTGCATTACCTGTTAATCTCATAGGGCTAAAAACCAGCGTGTTCTCTGCGCTCTTTGTGTCTGAGAGAGAGAGGATAGAGTGTGTGATTGTGAGGAAGGCTGCTGCTACGCTGCTGGTTCCCCCGGAGACTGGTATGGTCAGCAGCCCCTACACTTCACCCCTCAGCCCGACACCCCC
>OMOW01029694.1:1286-11738 GCA_900312555.1 Lamprogrammus exutus
CTCTTTCCCTACACGACGCTCTTCCGATCTGTGTGCGTGCATAAGAGCGAAAACTGTTGCACATCAGCTGCTCACACTGTGCTGTAGTACAGCATGTTCTGCTCTGTGTTTAAGCTTGCAAAAAAAGAAACAGAGAAATAAGCAAGAAGTTGCCTTTGTTAAGTTTGACAACATTCAGTGTTCTGCATGAATGTATGATATCACGTACAAATTCAGCCGATCTACAGCGCATCTGTACATAGCTTTTTAAATTATTACTACACAGGATACATTATATTGGAATATTTTGCTGCTCACCTTCCTCAGACTGTGTCGAGTGACATTTTCATTCAGTTAATTTATGTAAATCCTTCTACTACAACACTTTAACTGCATTACAGTACATCAGTTATGACAATAGGCACATTGAAAATAAGCATTGTCTTAAAAATACATGCTGAGCTTACAGTGTGCTGCTATGATCTGTCAGTGCAAAGTGCTGCTACACCACTGACTTCTTGGACATGTCTTCTTTCTGCCTCAATGTCCACACCATGAGCTGTGCTCTGATTGGATGCAATGTTAATGAGTGTATGACAGGAACTTAAGCATTAACTGAGACTAAGTTCTGCAATATTTATTACTTTTGCATACTTTTGGGTCCATTTTAGGTGAAGCTGTTGTGTCCACAAAAAACACTACTCCAATACTCCAAGTAATAATTCTGTACTTGAGTATTAATGTAATGGACAAGTATTCAACTGTCTGAACAGCCCAACATTAATGTACATGGAAATAATCTCCAAACCTGAACCCAGGTGCGTGCAAAGTAACATACATATGACATATTTGTATATACAGATATTATGGAGGGATTTGCTATAGTCAGGGTTTTTAAGGGTCATGACAATCCTTTAAAAGTCATGGAATTTGAAATTGTGTTTTCCGGGCTGGGAAATATTTTATAAAACGATCAAATATCCCAAACATTTTGGGAAGATCATGAAATTATTGAATGATCATAATCTTAACAGCAGAAAAGTTATGGAATTTAATTGTCAAATAAGTGTAGAAACCCTGTATAAGTTAATATGTTAAGATCTTAACATGATACAAAACAGTTAACAGTCAGCTGTAATGTAACATCAGGTTGCATAAAATACAACTCCTTACTCTTTCTGTTCTCTCTTTTCCTTGCTGTGAAATGTTACACAGGTGTAATTCCACTGGCTGTCAATGGCTGAATGTGATCGGATCCTAGAGATGAGTGTATGTGAGATAAAGATTAATTTAGCTGAACTGTAGGTGTAAAGCCTGAACTATAAAATGAAGTATTGCACACCATGTTGACTGATGCAGCTGCTGAGGAGGGCACAGTCATGTAATTTGTCTAAAAACAATGTCTTTGCTGTCCATGTTCTCAGCATTGCACGTTTGATGTGAAAGACGTGCTATCAGACTTTTACGTCTCTGATTTTCTCATATCACAGCCATTCTTAAAGCTGCGTGGTATTGTGCTTTATGATCCTGTTTTCTGCCTGCAGCGAGGAAATCTCTGTCCCCTGTCCTGGATGGCAGCGACACTCTGGTTGTGAAGAGAAGGAGTCTAGACGAGATGGACAAAGAGCTGAGAGGAGGAGACACAGCCATGGAGCTCAGCCTGCATCCTAAAGAAGTCCTAGTAGGAGCGGAGGGTCAGTACGACTGACAGGAGGGTAATAGTTAATGTGAGCAGCTTAAAGTGATGCCTGCGTGGGATTACGCTCACATTTCATATTGGGATGGTAAATGTTTCTCAGGGGGACATATATGAAAATCACATTACGTGGCTCCTCTGCGATTGAGCTTGTGCATTCAGACAGCAATTGAAATCACACAGGAGGAGTAAGTTTTGTCCTTTGACAAACTGCGTGGTATGGTATTTATTGACGTTGCTGAATCATATTTTTTCTTTTACCTTAATTGAAGACCTGTACAGAGTGGTTTAGAGTGAATTTTACACATGCTCTGCATCTTACCAGTGTAATCGATCCTCCAAGTGTGACATCAACTCCTTTCCTGTTATGATAACGCTGGCCACTGGCAGTGTGCTTCTCTATAATGAATGCGTGTGGATACATTCCCCCAAACAATTTGAGTAGCGACCCAAA
The DNA here is from genome assembly GCA_900312555.1 of Lamprogrammus exutus. Taxonomy (NCBI): domain Eukaryota; kingdom Metazoa; phylum Chordata; class Actinopteri; order Ophidiiformes; family Ophidiidae; genus Lamprogrammus; species Lamprogrammus exutus. The sequence continues at coordinate 3,416 of OMOW01029694.1, forward strand.
CTACAAAAATGTTTTGAAGGAAGCACAACAACACATATGTTAGAGAATGTTTATCAGTCATCTTTACAGCCCCCTGGCTCCCTAAATGGCAGAACTACTTTTTGTTTTTGGCTAACCTGTGCTCATGTGCCATATTCATTCGCCTACCTGGTGCATGAAGTAAACAAACTGACGGCGCTCATTTCACCAAAGTGGAATGAATATTACACTTAACCTGCTTTTACTGTTCTCCATTCTGTTCTGCCTGTAAAGTTCAGTCAAAAAAACATCGCTGCACTCTTGGTTTGCTGTCACATGCAACCAGCCTGAATGACTCCATAGAAAGATCTGTTTTCTATGTATTTTTGTGCATCGCTCCATCTTTCGCTCTGTCACATTGCGTGCTGTGTGGAGTAGGTGTAACAAAGTGAGATGAATTACTTTTACTTCATGGACAGACTTTGACTTTGACCAACTGAGGACTTTTACGTGAACGTCTTTTAGCTCTAAACATGCTGAGATCCTGTGGCACAGTTTGACCTTAGTTTGTTCTGCTCTCTTCAGGAATGATGAAGGCTGATGGCACACAGAGCTTCCTTACATCCCTGAGCAGCTCCTCCTTAGAGCAGCAGCAATCAGTGGATCAGCAGCAGCTGTACGGGGCCCCGGGGCCCAGGGATGACCTCTTCTCCTTGGGAGGACTGAGCTACATGAGCGCCTGCAAGACCTGCAGCAGCAGGACCTCAGGGTACAGCTTGTATAGACTTATCACACCCATGCAGCTCAAAGCTCTGTCTCTGGTTTCTCCTCCCAGTGCCTCTTGTCAGCAGCTCCTCTGTTTGTTTGTACCACAGGGTGGCCATGTTGGACAGTGAGTCTGAAAACTCAGGAAACTCCCATCAGCCCTCACTGGAGGGGGCATCCTCACTCCCACAGCCAAACCAAGGTCTGTCAGTGACTAAGCACATTCTACATAACTACATTTACCTGACCGCAGTACTCACTACTTACAGACTCACCTTTTACCATCAATATTAGCTCAATATTCCTGTTGTCAGGTAAAACAAATCTTATCTTCACGTTGACAACTTTTCTGTAGTTATTTTAAAAAAAAACAACATCTTTGTTTTAGATGTCACAACTTTGACATTTTTGAAAGAGAATATACTCATCCTATAGAAAATTGTGTTATCCCTCAACCAATTGGTACCCAAACAAATCAATTTTTAAGATTTTCATTCATCTCTGGTTTTGGGGATTTTCTTTTCAAAACAATAGTCATTACTTTTGCTGTAAATGTCTTATTCTGTCGTGTCCTGTCCTGTGTGTAGACCAGCAGTCTTCTGTCCTGTTGGTAGCTTCGAGCAGTGACAGTGACACTGAGGACGAGGCCCTGCAGGACATAAACTCTCACTATGAAAACCCGACTCCTCCCTGCACTGGTAACACACACACACACACATACAGTTTATAACTTTTAGAGATCAACATTCGATTAACATGACAAATATCATCTGGGGCCTTCAGAACTATGAATCAAAAACAATACGTTTGTGAAAAAACAGCACACACGCACAGACATTGTGGATATTAGAGGAAAATGGTTGCATGTCATTGATTTTTGCTCTCTTTTCATAGAGCAGCTTCTGTTTGATGATGTCAGCCTGCCCACTGAGCGGTGATTCCCTCTGAAACTGTCACATCTGCTGCTTCCTTACTGGCCAGACAGCAATGCAATACTGGCTGGAGAAACATATTAGTTACATAAGCCTGTAAACTATACATTGCTTGCTATGCATGGACTCTCAGATACAGATAGATCGATGGATAGATGAAAACTTGCCAACCTGTGTAGAAACAGTGTAAATTCATCATGAAGCAAAAATCCATTTCTGAACTGGACATGTAATCACTTTAATTAACCTGCAGCCTTGCAACACCGATGTGTTATTTTATTGAATTTCAAATAAACTTGTAAGTGTGACAAGTCTGCAACATATTGTCAGCAGTGAGAGTATATAGGGAATAGATGTTTTTTTTAAGTGCTATTTGTGCTGATGTTTGGTTGACTTTGTCTGTGATTTGATCTTTCAGCATCAGTGCTAAAGGCTCAGTCAAAGCAGACATTAAAGTCTTTGTTAGGTCCATTTAGAAAAACATCGTCATGTATGTCAGCAGCCACCATGTGTTTGGCTCTGACATAAGAAAAAGTGAAATAAGCAGTGACTCAGAACAGCACGTCTCATGTTCTGTGCTTCTATGCACGCTGTGTGAAACGAGTCACACGAACCAATCACAGTGGAAGTCAGACCACATACATGCAGTATCTGGTCTGTTTGATCGGATAGCATTCTGATCACAACGCATTCCGTGAGCATTTATACCTTGCATTGATTTTTGATCTCACTATCTGGAGAACACCATTATATGTTAATGCAGCTGTAACTTGCAGCTTCAGTCACAACTATCCAGGTGTAAATCCATTCTGTACAGCTTTGACACATTCATGAGATAAAATCCACCCACACGTTGAAAACTTCCTGCTCACTCTCGTTAATAATGTTATTTTGAATCAGGGGTTGTGACTTACTGTAAATGTGTACCTGCACCTGGAATGTCAACAGTGACAGCCCACCCAAAAAAATTATCAGTTGTTTCAGAAATGGATGAAGATCGAACTCGGCACAAAGAGGAAACATGAGCCACCCAACAGCCCGCCTACTGAGATCCAATCACACTGCAGCAGAATCCAGACAAAGAGAACGCTTGTTAATGTGTGAGGTGTAATCGGCTGTGCAGTGATTCACTACTTAGTGGAACCTCTTCTTTGCTTTTATTGAGACATGCTCGGTTTTGTTGGACAGCAGAATAACAATAATTTCACATGACACGTGCAGTCATTAGTTTGCACTGTAAATATTGTTGGTGCTGTGAGCAGCGTGTAGCATGTGTGCATGAAGCTGCATGGTTTTATTCATGTGCTTTTCAGTCCATTCTGTCTGCTTCTGCTTGTTGATATTTTAATGTACAGAGACTATTTATTTATTTTATAGGCTCTATAATTTGTGCCTGTTGTGCTTTTCTTTTAATTTTCCTAGAATGCACTAGGCTTTATTTGATGTACATTTTTGTGTGTAACAAATAAAATGAAACTGAGCATTCTCAGCTGGTGTCGTATTTGTGATGTCAGAGCTGCTGTGAGGAGTCGAGCAATTTTTCTATCAAAGGTATCAGAAGATTAAAAAACCCATGACCAATCTTTGATGGGGTGTCACAGATTACAAGATCTTTTACCAAGAATTCCTCATGAGTCTGTGAGTCTGTCTGCTCTCCACACTATGTTTAGTCCCAAAAATCTGCACGACAAGTGACATGGGCAATGATATGACCACACAAAACAGAGTTTCCTTCTTCCAAAAATGGCAGTCTGTAAGAAGCTAGTGATCCAAGTAGTTTGTGTGCACTGGTGTCATTTCCAGTCCCCTCTGATCAGGAGTTCTGTTTGAGTGGAAAATCTAATGTTGTGGTGCCAGTCTGCACTAAACAAATGGACTTTATACTTTTTACTTTAAAACCTCACAGCTCACCTACCATCAAAATTTCATTTCATCCTAATGAATGCAACACTTTGCATATTATCAGATCCGCCCTCTGAACCAGAACCACTGCTTTCCCCAGTGACCATACTTTGAATTACACCTGTTATATTTTGTTGGCTGAAAAAACAGCTTTTTTAGTGATGCATTTGGGAACAATCACTTATTTTCCTTCTTTCTGACTGGAGGGGCGTGGCATTGGAAAAAACCTTTATGTAACAATTTCTCAGCATCCATGTAAACCAAATTACAAATTTTGAATCAATCTGCACACTTGATATTGATTTTATGGTTGGTATTGATAATATTGATACTGCAATTGCATATAGGTGAAGAGGAGTGTGTGTGCTCCCAGTGGAAAGACATCATTGAAATGTATCCAATTTCTTTCTGCTGTTTGAGGTATCTGATGTCCTGCTGAGACATAGTTAAATAGGGTTTCTACACTTACAGTATGTGCCATTGAAATTCCAAAACTTTTCCATCACTTTTCTGTGGTGTAAGGAGCCTTTACAACTGCTGCCATTTAAAATAAGACTTGTTACATAAGTTTAAGTGTGGACTATAATTTGAGGAATCACAAATTTATAAGATCACCAAATACCCAGCTCGTCCTGTGTCTTCAACCTTTTTATCCACAATTTATATTTTTCAGCAGGTAACCAGGCCTTATGAACAGAACCTGCACTGGGACACAGCTAATCCCTCCACACAACTGGAAAAAAAAAGAACTTCAGCCAGAGGACTTGTTCTGATCTTTATATACATGATATTAAGTCACCAGTTACAGTACACATATTCATATACTACAGGAACATAAACGATACAGTTACGTGTTTATTTTTATAACTGGTTTTTACTTAACCTGCAACTTTTAGAGCCAGTCATTGGGTTTGTCTTCAAAGCCTGGGGGACAGCAATAGAGAGGTCAGATGGCCTTGACCAATCACAGCCCTGAGTATGAACTACTTTCTGCCATCTAGGACCAAGGATTTAATCTGCATACAGGCCTGCTGAGAACCTCAGTGAAGACTGTGGTTGCTGGCTGTATTTCCCCAGAGACTCATCTATCAAATAGGTTTTTTGATATCTTTTTACAGATGTTCAGATAATGAACCAGGGAAACGCTAACTTTTCAAATATAGCTGGTTTATCTAATCAGAGAGCCAGTGAAGACAAACCCTCTGAGAGCCATTGAATATAACATTATTGCTAACAGAAAAAATACAGTTGCTGTGTACATAGACACTGCAGACTGATGAAGAGCCTTAGTGATGAAGGAATGCAGACATCTGCGTCAGGGAAGGAATGTGTAGTGGGAGGAAGTGAGGCTTTAGCCTCAGGTACAGAATTCACTGTGAGGAATGATAATAAGCATATGGGTTTATTGCTCATACAGTGACAACTTCTTTAATATGTTTACAGTATACAGCTATTCTGTAGATAAATCCTAAACGTGTTAGTGAAGCCTCTAGAATGTTTGGGTGCTGTAAGTCATGTATCCCTGTCACCCAAAGCACTGTCTACGTCACTGATTTACTCAAGTAAAACAAACAGGACAGCAAATTACAGGTGTACTGCAAACTGTGAAACGTGGAGGGAAGTTTCGATCCGTAGAAATGGTTCCCGTGACAGCGCAGAACTGCCCATGTGAGGAATAACATTTTGTACATTTTTGTCATCAGAATAAGAAACTAAACGTTTACACTGCTAAACGGCATAAATTAATGTGTGAGCATTTGAACAAGTCTTACCTCCTATTTGAATTAAGACAAAATGTCTTGGTTAAGCGTTATAGATGAATGGTTTTATCTGCTCTGCTGCTCTGTGAGATGATCAAATATTTTCCTTATACCTTTCAGTAAAACCACTTTGTTTTAATGAGAGAACACTCTCATTGTTAGTATTCCGTGTCTTTATCTGGCAGTTTGCAGTGATCTCTTTTCACTATAAGACCTGCAGCACAGTGAGCCAACAGCATACACAGTGCCTCCATCTATGCCTTAGCCTCGCATCTCTGATGGACGTTTTGTTAAACTGTGAAACCATCTGATGCAGTCTTGGACTGGAGTGAAAACTTTTTTAAGTTGATACATTTGAAATGTTATGGATCAAAGCTGGCACTTGACAATATTTTATGCCTTTAAATTGAACATGTTTGTCAAAAGGAAACGCACGCTGTAGGTTTCCATCCCGTCAGAACAGGAAAGCAGAGTGAAAATGCCACAATACATCTCTGAAACTCTGGTGAAACATTTTTAAACTTTTATGCACTTTTCAGCTCCTGGAGTGTTATGGACTGAAGCTCTTCAACAAAATCACATCTTCACCTCCATTACTGGCAGTGAGACACATTAACCGGTCAGCTTCAATAACAATGAATAAACCTGCCAAACTGCTGGGGCCTCAGTAGAGAGGGATTAAAACCACTGATTTACAGACTAAACAGAATAAATATACACACTGAAGCACTCATAATATCCATACACATTCAGGCCTATGTAGATATATGAAATGACATTTTCATTAATTGCCGTCCAATGAGAGACATATTTGTGGAATGAGGAGATATGTGTCTGTGTTGCTCTCAGGACGAAGCAGAAGGTTGTAAAAAGCTGGAGGTGAGGTGAAGAACATGAAGATCGAAGAAGAGCAGATACTCTACACATCTTCAGCCAAAGATAACCCCCACACAGAGACGAAGCGACTTTAGTTTGTTGAATCACAGCTTGATGCCCCAGAAAACACCTCATGTCAGCCCACTTCACCAGCTCTCTCTGAACATTCCAGAACATGAGATACATTCTCTTCCATGGACAGTCAGATGCTCTTCTTAGTTAGTCCACACGAGGGCACATGTCTTTAGGAACAGTTGGCGAGACAGTGATGGATGATTGAGCCTCTTTAACAAAAATAAGTCCACAGTAGAGCTGCCTGTTTATCAACCCTCTGTCGCCTACACCAGGAAACGGGTAACAAAAGGGGCTTTAAGGTAATTATAGTATAGATAAATGAATTAAGGTGGGTTGACAGTGAGATTTAATGTTAGTTATTCTCATATTGGTCAGGTAAAATCATTGGCCAGCAGTTTTATTAATTCAGTGATGTAGTTCCACCGAGCATGTCAACACAGTGATGGTCTCAACTGTGTACGAGCGGTATGGCCTTAATTCAAAGAGTTTACACCAACACCAACAACGTTCTGCTTTTGTCTGCTTCCAGTAGTTTGTTTGTTAGGACACTTTTCAATATTTTGGCAATTTCTTCAAAAGTATAGCAAGAGTGATATTCCTTCTTACTAGCACTGCATGGTGGTTAGCGCTGATGCCTCACAATAGTCATGGGTTCAACCCTTGTCTACCCTGCTCTTGCTCGTTTCTGAGTGGAGTTTCCATGCTCTCTCTATTCTATTAGTTAGGATGGGTGAAATGCAGAGGAGTTTCAACACAGAATTAATTGCAAATTAAACCTTTGATTTTAGCACCATCGTATGGGCAATTAAATCAGTAGAAAGGTTATTACTTAATGATTTTTTCCTTTATTAGTTATGATTATTAATTATTAGTACAGAGGAGGAACTCTACAGAATGGTCTATTTAACATATTATCATTATTTATTATTTCATCTATTAGGTAGATATGTGGAAACCAATAGATATCTATGGCTTTTATGTCAGAGGCCAGGGGTTAAGGCTGCTGTCCGACTTGGTTGGAGGCCACGTCAGATATGTTTACACCTTTTCAGAGTTCCCACATTGGATGGTGGAGCAAAAAGTCTGCCGTCATAGAGGGGAGGGGGTGGAGTGAGTGTGTGTGACTGTATCTTTGTAATCTTATCCAGAATGATCATATATATAGCATTAACAGCACACACTTTCACTTTAAGAGAGGGGAGGGGTAGTTAACAGGAATCGTATTTGTAATCTCCACGAGATTAAAAACTAAGATATAAACGGAATGACAGTGCATACTTTGACTACACAATTTCACACCTCAACACACCTGACCAATCACTGGAAGAGCAGTGAGTCGTAAAGATCCAAATTTTGTCGGACACTTCGGTTACTTCAAACTCACCACAGTTGCCTCGACAAAACATGACCTGTACCTCTTCACATTCATGTCAGTCGACACGCACGGATCTGCTTTTTTGGATGAGCAGAGGAATGAACAGAATTTAAATACATAACACTTTAAATCTATGTGGTCAGTGAATGTGACCAGATTTTCTTACTTTTCTACCAGCTCAATTTAAGTAAGTGGAGAGTATTACCATAGCAACAAACTATTCAATCACAATGTGTGACAGCCATTGACGCTTCACAAAATTCTACATGTGAGCAACAGAAGCATTTACATCCTGCAGCATTTTGTCCTGTTTCTGTTTGTCGAGACACTGTGAGCAGTGAGGAGTGACGCAGTAAAAATTAGGTTTAAGGCTCCTCGTCTGCTGTCACTCCGCTGTATTTGCTGATTAGTGGTCACATGGAGAGGATGCAGTGTGGCACGATACGAACAGTCAGCTTAGTACAGAGAGCAGCACACTTCCAGAGACTCAACAGTCACATGAAGACTGCAAGAGTCACAACGATCTACTATCAAAGTAAGAAGACGGGTGGGCAGGCTGAGGGGGGGGAGCAGGACTGAATGAATGAAGGACATTGTTGAGCTAGGTTCACCTCTTCACATGGGGGCATCCTGGGGCAGATGGGGCAGGTGAGGCATGTGAGGCAGGTGAACCTAGCTCA
>OMOW01029721.1:0-10662 GCA_900312555.1 Lamprogrammus exutus
CTAATTTATGCCAATGTCCCTTTAGGGGCTCTGTAAATAACACTAACCATCCTGATACAGACACCCTGACCAACCAGTCAAAGTTACTGTTGCAGCGACAAGGACTAGATCCCTCTGCCAGCTTTCCACCTGCGACATGATCAATTGTGTCTGTGGGAACACGCAACCTTGCTGAAGGCACCGCTACTGAGGAGTTAACCTGGATATCTGCAAAGGTGGGCGAGCGTTTATTGCTACTTTTAACTTTACCAGGGATTTCTTTCTCTCTCTTTTTTTGCAGAGTGACTGAATTTTCAATGGGGATCAAGTAAAAACACAATGAAAGCCTGGAAAAGTAACTCAGCACCTTCTGTCACCTCAAGGCCGCTACGCCTCATACGAGCAGCTTCAGCAGAAAGAGGTGCTGCCAGAATGGATGATATGTTGAAATACAATCCATCAGGTCGGAGCTGGCTTTTATGCTGTGGTGCCATTCAGTTACAATTACTGCTGCTGCTAACAAATTTACCTCAGATGATTTGGCACATAGGTGACATTTAACAATTTAAAGGAAAAAACAACATAAAGTGTCTTAGTAAGGTGTTTGGCCTCCACATAGCAACAAGTGGACCCAAACCATTGCATAATTGAGTTCAGTGGTGCAGAAACAATAGGCACTTGTCTACAAAGAGGAGGAAAACAGATTACATGGCCAGACGAGTATCCTGCACTAAATTCTCTACAAGAGAATGGCACAGTCTTGAATGCTTAACTCCTACAGTGAGGGGGTCCAGTCCCTCTGTGAAGCTATGCGGTGGATTGTGCTGGGACAGTTTGGGTCCACTTGCCCCCTTAGAGGGAAGGGTCACAGCAAACCAATAGAAACTTATTCTGAGGGGATACTTATGGGATATTTTTGACTGACGTGTTAATCAAAACACCAAATTAGGAATATCTTTTAGAAGAATGGTTCCATCCCTCCAGTAGTGGCCCAAAGATTTGGACAATCTATGCAATGGCGCGTGGAAGCTGCTTAGAGACTGTGTTGGTTTTTCCTCTGTTGCCCATCTGTATGTTAAATATGGCATTTGAAATATTTACTTTACATTTACCGCTGGCAGATTAATTATGAGCTCAACGTTCTAACTTGAGGCCTGCTCCTTCATCACTCCTTGCTTCTGACACACAGCAATCGTTACTGTCAGTCAGGCATGAAGGCAGCAGTATTAGTATCAGGCCAATGTCTCTCAGGTGTATTTCAGATCCAAACCTGCATTCAGCAGGCAAGTGTCACCGGCTTCAGTAAGAATGAATACAAAACAGTGACATTTAAAGTTTTCAGATAACATCATTACTCACATAGATAACACAGAGTAACAACGAATCCATTTGCACATGAAGCTCTCTCATTAAACACCACATGGATTTTGTCTCATCACACAGGAATAATTAAGCTGAAATCAATACTAGAATTACAGGAGTGAAACTAGAACCTACAGTACATTAACTGTAAAGTATTCCTGGTGTAAAATCCTTATCTCCACTCTGTGATGACCCTGTGGGGAAATTCGCTTCATCCTCACAGAAGCATAATCTCAGATAGAACTCGACACCTTAAGCAATTACAGCCATTTACAGGCAGAAGCTGGACTCAAGTGTTTGCCTTTATTGAGAGCTGTGAAAGTAATTAACCTGGGTCTCTTATATTCCACAACTTTAAAGATACACCACGCTGCTTAATGATGTGGTACTGCAAACTAAGAGTAGAAAGCTAATTTACAAACTTGAAATTGGTGCAAACATGTCTACAATACATTATGGGTGATTATGTAGATATTTTAACTTGATTTATATGCAGCTGCACTTTACTCTAAACTCGTGCATTGCATTTACCCCTTCATTTGACAGACACAGCAGAAAGAGGCAGGAAAGGTCGTCAGAGAGATGTAAAGGTCCCAGGCTGATTTGATCCCTGAGGATTGTGGGATGAGCTGCTTGGACACTCACCATTACCACGTGTTCTAAGAGAAGATATCATTTTCATCTTGTTAGGGTAATGAGTACATAGGATTATAACTGCAATGACCACAGTTTGCATTACTCTCTGGCCCTCACATGCATGATTTACACACAACTATATACAGCATATATAAAGATATGGACACGACGACCAAAACATGACAATTGTGCAATAAGAGGGTTCTATTGCTATAAATTGCAGAGTGGCGCAGCAGAAGCGTGCTGGGCCCATAACCCAGAGGTCGATGGATCAAAACCATCCTCTGCTAGCAGTGCTGTTCAACCTGTGCTTAAGAGGTTAACGATGTGGTAGTTGCTGAGGCTTTTTCACACTGAAGATGAGTCCTTGTTGGACAAACTGTTTTAAAGTTACAGAACGATCTCTAATTTGTGCTTGGCCAAAACATTGCAGCCCCAGTGGCTTAATGGATAGGGCACTGGCCAACCAGATGTAGAAGCTTTTCTACACTGAATACATGTCATACACGTCATTCATGGAGAACCATGTTGAGGAGGGAATACCACAATAGTGAAAAATATGTTTTTCAGCATTGCAAGCCAAACAGCTGCCATGTTTCTTTTGTACTTGGCAAAAACAACCTTATCAGAGCCCCAGTGGCCTAATGGATAAGGCACTGGCCTCCTAAGCCAGGGATTGTGGTTTAAGTCCCATCTGGGGTGATTTATAGTGGAGTGGCCCGGGGGAAACATGCTGGGCCCATAACCCAGAGGTCAATGGATTGAAGCCATCCTCTGCTAGCAGCAATACTTATTTAGATACTACTTTTTACAACTTGGTTCACAAAAATTCAAATGCAGTACATGCAATGCAAACTACAATAACACTACAATTTCACTCTAGTAACAATATATTAACACTATAGAGACTAAATAATCAGTGCAGCAATACATACAATGCTACAGCATTAAACACTGGGGTGGAGTTGTTCCATATTACAAAAATGCACTAGTTTTCTCAGTTTTTTTTTGTGTGTCATTAATTATATAACTGCTCTAGATTTACATTTTACCATCACAGAATCATTCCATGTCATCATAAAGATTCACTCAACACACTGATTAAGTTACCAAGTAATACAGATACAGACAAACTAGGTACTTGGTGGTAAAACACAATCTCAACATCAAGAAATGTCATCTTTGATGTCCGTGAGTTGTGTGTGAGCAGCAGCGGCGAGTTAAATGTGAAAGTCTTTGGTCCGTATAGGTGATACTGATTATGATTCAGCAGTTACATCCAAATCCCTTTAGAGCCCTGGCAAGTGGATTCGCTGTCAAGGTCTAGCAGTGACAACATGACTAATTACTCCATAATGGCCATCATCCCTCTTTTTCAACCCAAGACAGGAGTCCTGGATGGCTGAGAAATGGCTGGCTGATTACAACACGGCCTCATAAGCAGTGGCCCTACATACAGATTAAGTGTGGGCCGATCCATCAAAACAGAGAGGTGGTTGTTACCATGGCGAGAGAGCATGCGGCTCCCTCAGAATGCCCCCTCGTACGATTTTGTCAAGCCTGACTTTGTTTTGTTGGGGGGGGTCTGTGAAAGTGGCGAGTACATATGGTGATACATATTCAACAGCCTTAAAACTGAGCATGAAAGTAAGATGAGAAAGTTTCCCTCTTTGATGTGTTAATCAGATTTACAGTAGGCTCACTGAATTGTCGACAGCAAAAGGCTTTTGGTTCAACTACATTAGAATTTATAATGAAGTGTAAAATGAACAAATAATGTGTCTTAATGCTCTTTGTGCTGTTTCGTTTGATGTGGCCTTTATTTATTTCATTATGTTTGCACAAATATCTACTTAAAATACTGCCTTGTGTGTGTGTATGTGTGTGTGTGTGTGTGCAAATGCTTCAACATCGATAACGGAAGCAGATCTTGTAGAAATTGGATTTTTGTTCAGTGTAATCAATGAATGTTCAGCCTGCAGTTCACAAGATAACACAAATAATACCAAACAATACCACCATTGAATAAATTAAACTTGTACGTTTTTTTGTATCTATTTAATAGCAGAGACAGGAGATTTACTTCTTTTGCTTCCGTGGTCCTGCCCTAACAGCAAACATCTTCTCAAATCTTCTCCAAAAATCAAATTTTCCTTCATTTTTTTTCTCTAGAAATGTTGCCATCACATTTCAACCTGCTGGTGTTTGAAGCACTTATGAAAATGTACTTTCCGTTAAATTTGTCACTTAAAGCGCAACAATCCTTCTTGGAGCAGACAATAAATTAACCTTGTTGAAATCTTGACAATCAAAGATATTTTTGAGGCCTTTTTTTCTTGTTTTTGGAGAGAGTGAGGACTCAAATCAAGTGTGGAAGAATTACTAAGAAATACTTCTTATATCAGGCAATCTATTTTCTAGCTTTTTTTGTGGAATTTTTCTAGGTTTTGCCAACTTTTTTACTTTCTTTTATTTTCTAGAATTAGCTAGAATTGAGTAAAACCAATTCTTAAGTTCTTAAAATTATTTAAAATCTTTTTTTTTTTTTCTTGAGACAAGAATTTTCATGGAATACCTGAATTGCTTACAGTTTTGGCAGGGAAATTGTCGAAACTCCAAACTTTGTCGTCCTGTCTACTGCAGCAAATAGTGTTTTGCAGTGCAGCTTGAGCACATAAAAGCCATATTCAATGAAAAGCGAAACTAAAAATGCCTGCAGAGTACAGAGGATTAACATTGTTTATACATTATCTGGTTTCAGCTGACAGTGCAGAACGGCGTTGGAGAGCAGATAGACAGCCTCCATCCCTGATCCAGACCATAGGAGACAAATGTGACGAGCAGCGAGGCAGAAAAGGAAGCGGCTCCGTGATTGATACAGGTGCCACTGTGAGAGGTCAGAGCCATGCCTCAAAAAACAGGGCCATCGATTCTCCTGCCCTTTAAACAAACAAAGGGACACCTCTCCACCTAACCTCCACTCTGCCGCTACAAGCTCCGACTTCTGCCAACCCCTCCAAAATAACTCCTTGCGTCCACATCATCAGCGTTGGAGCGCGCGCCATTTTCATCAGAAATGCTTAAATAACAATGGATCATTTGTCCTCTGTGTTTTCCATTTATGAGTGTGCCTGAGTAGCGATGTTTTTCGTATTGTCACCCATGGTTCACGCTGGGCTTAAGCCCAATTTTGCTTCTCTTCGGGGGAGAAAAATGCTGGACTATTTTTAGTTTTTTCCTCCGTTTCCATTTGCCTTGTGACTTTCTCCTGATAGAACACTGTTGAGGGTTGCTGGGGCATTGCTGAAATCTATTCCCCTCCTGCTAAGGCAGCTGTTTAGAGGCTCTCATTAATAAGAGAGGATTGTAAGGGAAGCAGCATGAAGACAAGCCCCCACCCCTCATATCCACCCACTGTCCAATCTGAGGTGAGTGAAACCACTGCAAACATTCTGCTCCTGGATGACAGAAGTGTGTGGAAGTCCTGAAGTCTGTTGGTGGGCTAATAAAGAGAAATGAGGTCTATCATTCATCACATATGTGTGCCACTGGTGCGATCCAACAGAACTGTGTGTGTATGTCTGTGCAATGCTGGTCACATGTTTGTGATGTGATTATCTCTCCCAACCGAGTGTAGGATGGAGCGGTTGGTGGGCTGCAGTAAAGGTCAGGCTTTAGGACTGAGTGGAAGAGGTCTTTACCACTTCAAACACACAGCTTCACAATACACACACAGTTCTGCTTTGCGTCGAAACCTCCCTGCGGTTTAGCTGGCACATGCTACTGCCAGATAGCCCAACACAGAGAGACCACAATCATAATTATTCTTCCTTTCTGCAGAGCACTGCAAACAGTCTCATCTTAGAAATATGCCTTTGTTGTAGCCATGTTGTTTCCATATGAAGCTATACTTCATGAACTGAGCCTTTATGCTGTAATGTTCACATAGTAAAATCATACAAAAAAACAACTTAATATTGCTTTTTCCACTGCGTTTTTGGAACAACTCCTTGAGCCTCAAATTCGTTTTTCTTCCAATTGTTATTAATACACTGATTTATTTGAAAGGGCAATCATTTCATGTGCGAAGCTAAACAATGGCAGAAATCAATTCCATAAACATACAAGCCATATATGGATATAAATGTGCACTGATGGCTTGAATGCAAAGCTTTTAGTGGCATGTAATGAGGCAAAGTGCAGCGTTTTATTCTTATTATTGAGCTAATATGGTATTTCCACCCTGGGCAGCAGACGTCAATTCCCCAGATTCATTTTGCAGGATTGGATTTGTGCAACTGAAGAAATCTAATAAGACCTTTGAGGAGATAAATGTATCCTTTATCACATGATTTCACTGAAATAACTGTGTCATCCATGATTTAACATTACCTTCATCCATGCTATATTCAAGAAAAGACGGCTACAAAGGCTGGAGTGTGGAATTGATATTAAAAATAAAGTATTTTCAACCTTTCATAGAGCAAACAGGGAGCAAAGTAGTATTAATTTTAGGGTTAATAATAACAAAATATTCTCAGAAATGCAAATGAGAGTGGGAAAGCCTCTGAAACAGCATTAAGACCATCATGGGACAGGGAAAAAATCTTTCAAGTGGATTAAAAGCTCCTCAAGGTACGCTTAAGGAGGTTTCATTACCAGTTTTATACAACCAATAAACCAATGCAACCCTCATTAACATTCTAAAAAATGATGTTACATAACAAATAAGCGCATTTTTCTATCTATGTGTGTATTCTGTTACCTAACACACACCTTCAGTCCAAAACAAATGAAGACGTGCGGTGTGCAGGAGGTAATTGAGCTGTGCTTTTGAGTGTGCTGTAGAAAATAGAGGCGAGCTCTCAGTGGGGTGTCGGACGGAGTGATGTAAGACGTGAGTGTATGCAGCCGAGAAGAAAGGTCATCAGTGAGGGACCCATAAATCGTTCTGACACTCAAACACTCGGGCACATGTTTCTAATCAGCTCGCGTTCAAATAGTATTATGGTTGAAGAGTTCAGTGCGGCAGTCATTAGCTGTTATCAAAGACTAACTTTAGTGTAGCAAAACTCAGGGGTCTTATGGGTTTAAAATCACTGGGAGCTCGTGGCCTGAGCAATAATCATGTACACTCACAGTGACAGGCTCAGACAGGTGGAATGCTTTTCACTTTTTCCGCTCAAGCCGAATATCCGTGCATTTCCTTGTTATTTTCTACGGAGTGGTTGCCCTTGTTTGACACTGCAAATCCCCTGCTAGAAACGGCTTCTTGTGAAATTCGCTGCCAAAAACTGTAATAATTCCACCTCAGACTTGTCAGTGTCATGCAAGCAATGGAACTTTACAAATTCAAGTTAAAGGTGCTTGAATCTAGATCACCTGTCTTTTCATTCAGCTAGATAATGTCTGAAAACAGGACACACACATTTTTTTACATATGGATCTCATAATTTCTGTGGAGCCTGTACGTATAATTTTACTTATTCTGTTTTAATGTACTCAAACTAATTTTAAGAAATGTCCTGAAACAAGGTGATTTGTATTTTCAGGGCAAAGCACTGTGTAGTCCTTGATTGTGTAGACTACATTATTTCATTTTTAGGTGTTTGGTGGGAGCTTTGAGGTGGACTTTGAGTCTTTTTGTCCTACAATGCTGTCCTAACATCGCTAACCCCAGAGTCTTCAGTTTTTGACCAGTGACTCTAACATGACTCCCATGTGGCTCACTAAGTCACCTGGCCTGAGGTGTGAATAACTCGTAGAGGATAAATGCCCACCAGCAACTAAGAAATGAAGATGCCTTGGCTGTGTCTCATTTCAGGGGCTGCACCCTTGGGAGGGCTTGCACTTTGAGGACAGAAGGCTAGATCGACCTGAAGTACAGAGGCAAGGAGTCTCTGTATCAAATGTAGTTTCATATTGTGATAGTATTATATCAAATCTTATTAATTATTCATTGCAAAGCTTTAAAAATGCTATCAACTGGCACCTGAAGATTAATGTCACCTCTTCTTGCCCTTAATTCCCACTTTTGTACTTTCATGTCAGGATGTTGAAGCTTTTATTTTTCACTGTATAGACTCTGATTTCTTTCATGAGAATGGATTGTTTGGCTTTTTAGATTACACTCACAACAACAAAAAACTGTATCATATGATCAACCTGATTTTGTTATTACTCAGAACACATATCCAGCAAGACAGAAAAGCTATTAAAACTTTTTTTGCGCAGTCACATTTATATTTATGTTGTAACCTCCTTGCATTATTTTCCTCTGTATTCTGTTATTGCTCGTAAAAACATATTACAAAAGAGGAGCTTAATTAAACTTTTACAGTGACATCAACATTGAAATCCTTTATTGTCTCATAGATAAATAAATATATGCAAATATCAGTGGAACAATACGCCGCAAATTATTGTTTCCTTTTGATTGCAATGGTTTCTGGGAAATACAGGGCCAGTCAGGGTCCAGGATCGCGCCCTCAAAGTTTGTTTAAAAGAAGGGTACATTTCTCAGGCCCCATTTCAAGGGTCCTTGTAAATGGCACAGCCTAGTCGAGCGTCTATGACGTCAGTGGTCTTGAAATGCATCCTTACAAGGGTGCAGACCTCCAAAATGAGACACAGCCCTTGAAACATCTCCGGGACTAAACAATAAGTCCACTTGACTTGAACGACATCTGGTAGATATCCGATGACCCAGATAACTGAGCAACCTACATAAACAGATCAACGGACTTGTAAAGAAATTTTGGTGTAAAACAGTATTAATTTCAACAACAATCAATCAATCACAAATTTAGACAAATCAACACCAATTATCTTGAAAACAGTTAGTGTATATGATAGTTGAAGATTTGATAAGATCATATGATGATGTGATAAGAAATAAATATGACAGAATGGAGTTACAACAAGATCTCAAGACTGTCTTGTCCCTTTTTACAATGTACATTCCCTTCACTCTACAGCACCTCCAAGTGTATATAAACTTTCAGAATCCCTTAACCCAAACCCAACTGCATGCTGAAATCAAAAAAAGTTTGTTTATTTGTACCCTTTTCCTGCCTACTGCAAGACAAGCAATTATTCCACTCCATATATCTCACTGAAGACTGTTTGGATACCTATTCTCCACTGGGGGATGAGCTTGGCAGCAGTGTGTTGACAGTCATTTCCACAATGGCTTCTCCCTTTTCAAATAATTCCAGCCGGTGATTTGCTCGTACAACAGCTCAGCCAACCATAAAATGCCGTAAATTCTGCAGCTAAAACAGCGGATTCAGGGCTAAAATAGATTTTGTATCGTTTTTGCATCCTTTATTGTAAGGAGTAATTATGAGATAGAGGAAGTGAAGCTGTTTTAAAAGGAATCTTTACTTCCTGTGTCTGCTGGCCTCGGAGGTTAATTATTACTATACAGACAGTAATTTGCTCTTTGTATTTGTACTTATCTCCCCCCACAGCTGGTGTGTTTTGCCGAGTGGACGACCATTAATCAAACCTTTCTGTTTGAGGAAGTTGGACTATCCATCACCTCTCGCTTGTTCTGTCTCTTTCTCTCTCTGTCACACCAAGCAATAAACCTTTTCATTTTATGTGCCCAGGTGCAACCTTGAGTAACATTTCTGCATTTTCCTACAGTGATGGGTCGACTGAAGTATGTGCAGAAATTGGAGGATTTAAGAGGAAGTGGGTGTGATTGGCTGAAGTGGGCAGTTTCTCTGTAATTCAGGAAAAATGACTAAAGGAGGCAATCGTTTTACATCCACTCAGCTGACAATGAAATACCTATTCAGCAACTGCACTATTCAAAACCAAGCTGTTAAATTTTACTTCATTTTGCTTGTCAAAGCCTGTGAATTAAAACAGGACTGACAGAAACACAACCCAAACAAATTCCAGGGTTGGATGGAACATACAGCCATCTGCTCTTCATTCTGTCTGTCAATGGGATTTTAGTCTTTGTACGGCAAATGTTCCTTTTTTTGTTTGTTTGTAAATACAGGATAGTATCAGCTACAGCTGCAGCCTGCTGAGAGATTGCGTCTTCAATGACAATTCTCAGAGAATTGTGTATGTAGATGTAGATTTGATGTTGGTAAATGTTGATTTCACATTTGGACATGAGTCTCTAGAAAGAGGAGTTTGACACTTGGCCACGGTCTTGTCTGCTGTGAGAGTTGAGTGTCTGAAGATTTGACTTGACTTTAGACTCAATGGTTCCCAGTCCTCTCCACCCACACCTGATTAACTATATCATCTGCTTTCCTGATCAAGAGTTACGACCTATTCACGAATTTGAGAAACATCGTCTAGTATACGATACACCTGAATGTCAATTGCCTCTTTGGTCGTTCACAGAGTTTGTTAAAGGGAACCCCGACTATGAAGGCATGTAGGTTTTATCAGATTAACGAAGTCATTATCTTTATAAACGTGGAATATAAAACGCTTAAAACGTTGAGGTTTTTTTAAATTTTTAATAAGTTTTGTCACTCGTACGTCGCCATTAATGTTTTTCATCGCAATGCAGTCTGGGTAGTGAGGTCAAAGGGTTGCTCAGTGGCAACTGCAGCCCAACAGCGAGAGAAACTTGTCGTCGGTCCACCCTTTTTCATTTGAACCTGAGCGAAACATTAGCGAGAAAGCATCGACCGAAGAAAGACTTCTAAATTA
>OMOW01029756.1:0-10245 GCA_900312555.1 Lamprogrammus exutus
CTTTCTGTCAGAGTGCTATCGCCCCCTGGTGTTGGCTGCTGTTAAGGGTTTCCTCACGCGCAGGCTAATGAGGACTGAGAAAGTGGCACAGCTGAGACGCACGATCAAGGTGAGCAGAGAGCGGTAGAATATCTGTCCTCTTTTTGTGTGATGTTTTGTCTCTCTATCATTCTTTTCCTTTCCTTCCCTTTCTTTATGTCTTTGATTGGTCAACCGCTGGGTCAGATCCTGTGTTCCCACTGACTAGTTATGACCACGGTGACATTGGTTGTGTATGTGTTTGTGAAAGACAATGCTCATTGGCATGTTGTTATACAGATTTATATCTTTGTTTATGTGTGTGTGGACACCCAGGACACCCAGCAGTTCCTGCAGGCCTTCCAGCAGCAGAGCCCTGACAGAGAAGAACTCTGCATCAAACAAGACCTCTTACTGCAGGAGAGAGTCACTCTGCAGGTACAAAGCCAAACGCACCTGTTAACATCGATCCTCTTCTCTTGTACACTGCAGATACTTTGATTTTCATTTCAAATATCGTCTGCTCTGTGCTTCCTACTTCAGCTGCGTGCTGCACGTTATGAGGTCTATGATATATTCTTCAGCCAGTCTGCAGGAGAGAGGATGCAGATGATCAGCTGGGACAGAGAGCTGGCCAGAGAGAGAGAGCTCAGGCGACAGGTAAAGCTCTAGCCATCCCACAAAAGCAGCAGCACCACACACACATTTGAGGAGTTTTGGTTACTAGATGCAAGTGGTGAGGTAACTGAAAATGACCCAAAAAAAATTGGGTTGTGACAGAATTGTATGAGGGGAAGCATTGGTGCCCCCAAAAGGCCTCACACTGCCCTGCATGATGCCTGTAGTGGATATCCCTGAGCTGGTTGTGCTCGATTTGTTGTTTTGGTCTGTTTATTATGAGCAGTAATGATACAAAATGGTTGTGTTTCATTATACACATCCTTTCCTCTGATACATGGATGTTGTATTATAATATGGCAGAGTGACCAATACGTTGTGTGCATGTGTGTTTGTACATGTGTGTGCGTAAATACTTGTTTAGAGTGAGGACACAGGTGGGCCCAGAGGCAAGAATTCTCTGTCAGCTGCAACACAGAAATCACTGGAGAGGAAGAGAGGTGTGATGTGAGTTTTCACTGGATCAGTTTTTCCTGTTTTCCTTCAAGAATAAGTGATAAGTCCCAACCTATTAAAACGTGTAATTACCTGCGCAGGATGTTGCCATACATTTATCATATTTTGAGGATGTATTGAAAATGCATTGCATACGAATCAGCTGTAATTCAAAATTAAATTTAAAAAAATGTATTGATATTCTTGCATCATAGGGTAAGAAAGTGAGAGAATGAATAATAGACAGTGCCTTCCCCAGCAGCCAAAACCTGCTTTTCTCTTCCCACTAGGATCCAGAAGAAGGCAGCAGAAAGGCGCAGGGGCGTTTCGATGAGGGCCGGACACAAGAGTGGATTCTCTGCCGATCAGTCGTTACAAACCAATCGGAAACAATCGGAAAAAAACGGAAAGTTCAGAGCCAATTGTCAGAGGGTCCCCGAGAACACGTCCTCCAGTAGACCACGATGACACTGTCATAATTGGCCCCAGTGAGGAATAAATCTTCTAGTGATTTCACAGTTTTGGTGCAACTCACATGTGTCCAAATTTCACACCAAATAATGACTGTTGTTGAGCAGCATATTATTGTGCATTGTTTCGTGTGCTCTGAATTCGTACAAGTTTCTGCGAGACAGCAGGTAACACTGTGGATACAATGCTACTCTTAATTAGCTATTATTCAGTAGTTGAGTGGCTAAAACATCACTACAGCTGTACAGTGTACATATCTTTTTTTTAAATAACCAAGTCTGCTGGCACTGGGATCTCACCTCATTCTGCAAAGCTAACGTGACAAAATTGAATAATTTTTCACCAACTTCAGTGTAGTGATGTGTGGGGATTTGGCATACCAAGCTTTTCCTGACTGTAGAATTCATCATTTGTAACTATTACTCTCTTCATTGCTCCTACAGTTCTGACGACTTCCCACTTTTACATAAAATATTATAACCTGGTAATTATTTCAAGCTCTGTGATTGATGTTGGTGTTTTCCCATTGCTCAATGTTAATTTGAACAAAAATGGCACTAGGTGAAACAGCTGAACTGTGCCTGAAGAACAAATGATTAACTCCATCATTCAGATGTGCCTAGACTTTTGCCACTATATATTTCATCTCCAGATGTATTAGCGCATGCTGATAACACCTCTGGCATTAACTTGCAGGGCAGTTCTTAATGTTAACCCGAACTCTTTCTGTTGAAGTTTCTGTTATTCCTACGAGTTGCCTTAAATGTTTGATCTAGAGTATTGTATTGGGTTATATATCAGCCAAATTACACCAATACTTTTGTAGTTATTTTTACACTTTTAATCCTCAGAACTGTTTTACCTGGTATTTATTGGTTTGTAATAAATGTTTCTTAAGCCTGGGATGTTGCAGCAGAGTTTGTCGATCGTTTTGTGCCTCCCACCAGCAGTGGGCGCTGCAAGTTATGTCGTCTTTTTCACCTGGACAACATCCGGCTTGGCGGCGCTGGTAGTGCGATCTTTGTTTTCACAGCTGATCAGAGGAGGATGGCGGAAGAGGCACACACCGGTGTTTCTTCACGGGTGGAGAGGAAAGCCTTGGAAAAGGCAAAAATCCTCCAGCGGGAAAGTGAGAGGAAGGTTTTTAAACTGGTAAGGAGTGAAAACACCTTTGGGCTGTGTTTTTTCCGGGTAGTTGTGTCGTGTTGCTAGCTTAAGTAGCACTTCTTTGTCGTGCGTGTAGTGTGCAGCATATGTCGCCCTCACTATCCTCACCTGTTAACTGAAGGTGTCGCGGATCCTGAAGAAAGCGGAGGCCGAACGCACAGAGGAGGAGGCGGCTGCTCTACTGCTGCACAGAGACACCGTGGAGGAGCTCTGCAAGAGACAAGTCCGCAGGAATGTGCTGAAGAGGAAGCAGGAGGAGGTGAGGAGGAGCCTGGTCTGCTCACTGGGGACGATTTTACTTAGTGTTTAAATAAAGACAACGTTAAGCCAGTGGGCGATTATCAAATGTTATTTTTTGTTAAATGACTAAAGGCTGCCTGCTTAAAAACTGCACTTTCCCCCCGGTTTTAATGGGCACCATTGAAACCCCTGAATACCAACACGGGTAAAGGTTCTGTTAGCGGCCCCTGGTGGATGCAGTCTTCATTACATTTTACAACTCGAAATGCACCTGTGCCACAAATTTGCGAGTTTATTGTGGCAGGTTCAGCTATTGATGAAATGTCACTGTTGTACAATGATTCATTCATTCACTCAACTTTGGCTGGAAATTGTGGCAAACCGATACAAAAAATCAGAAAACATAGATAACTCTCTGAAAGAAAGATAACTTTTGTCCAGCTTGGACCAGACATTCTACATGAAAAATGTTGTGGCAATTGAACTAAAATTGTTGAAGGAGATGAGAGAGAAAAAAAAACAGTTTTGGGAAAATTCAAAATGTTGGAAAATGTAGCTCAGCGAAAATGGGCGAGGCCTATATGGATGTAATGCAGATAGACCAAAGGAATCCAGGAAAACAATCATTTTGATTCTATAACTTGCGATTCAATAGTTCTAACATTTTCTTCAGGCTAAACAAACAAAAAAAAAAGATATTGAAGGTCCTGACTCGGCTGCACACGGGTTCAATAAAACTGAATCTGTCCCTTAACAACTGTAATGTTTCTGGAAATACTGGCATGTCTTCACATCTTACTATTTGTCCCAAACATGGTGCTAGAGGAAAGGTGAGCATTAATTGCCTTACAATTCCCCTATAATGAGATGTGGCCAGAAGGTGAAACTAGAGGAAAACATGTGCAATTATACTCTGTTTGTTACATAATTTCTTCACATATTGCTTTGTGCCATAATGTTGGTCAAGTGTCACAAAATCAAAACTGTGATTATAATTATATATGACCAACTTCTTGGCCATTCCTGTCTTAGATAGTGAAAAATTACTTAAATGCAACTAGTATATAAATATCACTTGAACCACTTGCATGCTATTTTTTTGCATGGTCAAGTGAGAATGAATGTGAAAGCTCCTGCCAAACTTGCTGTGGTTATTGCCTGATTCTTCAGGAGTGTGTGGTTGTAAACCTAAAGAATCTTATTTTTTCTGTACATTGCAGGTATTTGATCATACTGATGAGCTGAAAAATAAAGTGAGGCAGCTGGCTGTAGCCATCAAACAAGCCAAACACCTGGTGGTTTACACTGGAGCCGGCATCAGCACGGTAAGCCCAACTCTGAATCCTCAGCTGCCTTTCCACCTTAATCTCCCCCTGGACTTATGATATCTTGTGTGTTTCAGGCAGCCTCGATTCCTGATTACAGGGGTCCTAATGGGGTGTGGACACAGCTACAGAAGGGCCGTGCTGTCAGGTGATCTATATACACACTCTTTGCCATGATGTAATGTGTCTAAAGTCAATTTTGTTCAGGTTTGTCATGTGTTGAAGAGCATTTTTCTTATACACCCCTCCATTATTCTTTTTGTTTCTGTTTTCTCGAAAAAGTTCATCAGACCTGAGTAAAGCAGACCCAACGCTCACACACATGTGCATCAGGATGTTGCATAAGGAGAAGTTGGTATGTAACACTTAACTCAATAACCTTACAGACTGACATGTCATGCACATTAAACCCATGTCTGATCTGAATGGAGTAACATAGTTATCTGACCATGCTTAAGACCTCCTGACTGGAAATGAGTTTGGATCAGACACTTCTCGACTTTGGTGAACAGACATTGTTCTGATCGATGGGAATTTAATTCGGTGTTATTCAAATTCACTTTATTCAACGCTTACATGATATAGTTGAATTCAGTGGTTTAGCGGCCATATTTGGGAACTACAGCTGCAGACCCGAGCCTCTGAATGAGATTAGCACCCAGGCTGAAAGTGTGACCATATATTATGTGACTCCTGCATGGAAATGAGTGATACAAGTTGATGTTACATATGTCTGTTTGTCTCCAAAGGTGAAGCATGTTGTGTCTCAGAACTGTGATGGACTTCACTTACGTAGTGGTCTTCCCAAACATGCCCTGTCTGAGCTCCATGGGAATATGTTTATTGAGGTGACACACAAGCATACACATACGCACACATCCTCAGTATGTGTACCTTTTTCACGCAATCACTCACTTACACAACTGTGGTTTTCAGCCTTTCCCTCTAATCACTGCAGGACTCCCTCCTACTGATGCATTAAGATATTTTGCAAATATTTATCAGTCTTTTCCCCCAAAATCAGCATTTTAAAAATAGTTTTCTGCCTCTGCCTCTAAGTATTAATGACTCGCTCCATAACAATGCAAAATGCACAATGCACATACAAATGTGTGATGCAACTGAATGCAAATGTAAATTTCTGAATGAGTTTATTCTTTTTTGATTTCACACAGTCCTTGAAAGGTACATTCTAAACTATGAGGTTATATTAACATGCTGATTTTGCACCCTCTTACCAGGTGTGCACATCCTGTTCCCCGGCTAGAGAGTATGTCCGTTTATTTGACGTGACAGAGCGGACATCACTGCACCGCCATGGGACGGGACGGAGGTGCACCCACTGTGGCGGTGAACTCAGGGACACCATAGTGCACTTTGGGGAGCGTGGGACACTGGAGCAACCACTCAACTGGAGGGGAGCTGCAGAAGCAGCCAAGATGGCAGATGTCATCCTGTGTCTGGGCTCCAGTCTGAAGGTCGGCTGTATAAACCACACTGAAACGGAAACTATTTATTTAGGTCCATTAATAATAAAATACCACTTAGGCAAACTGGAAAGATGCAGTTAATCCCTCATTAACCAAAATACATGGCACAGTGAAATCTGTCATCAATTAACAAGTTGGCTTTGGACAGATGGTGGCTATGTTTGATCACATCATTTTATTCTACAGAAAGTGTTTTAAGACCATGTGTCACAAGCAGTGTGATAACCATAGGTGTTGTAGCATGTGTTGTAAAATACTATTTAACGCCAATGAAGAGTTCAGAGTGAAGCAAAATGGAAATTTGGTATACTCACTTTATAGTCAACTGTATAGAAATGTTGGTTATTTTTGTCCAGATTGTTTATATCAGTGTTAATCATTTTATGTAAACTGTCACTCAAATCCAGATTGCTATATTTGATATGCATCGTAGTTGATGGCTTATTTGCTTGTAGCAATTGGCTGTTCTCATTAGTGCTTGCTGTCTCTCTCTCATGTAGGTGCTGAAGAAATATGCCTGTCTGTGGTGCATGAACAGACCAGCAAACAAAAGGCCCAAACTCTACATTGTCAACCTCCAGGTACACTTAGATTGATCATTTTAAGTTGAATTTGAATGCGATGTTAGTGAATTACTGCTGCTGTTGACTGGTGTCTGATTATGGGGTGGTAACTGTGTTCTAGTGGACGCCAAAAGACGATCTCGCTGTGCTGAAAATTCACGGCAGGTGTGACGACGTCATGGGACTTCTAATGCAGGAGCTGAAGATTGAGATTCCTGTGTATGACAAGTAAGAATCACACGAAGCACTCAAACACTGAAAATACTAAACTAGTGATCAGTATATTTGTGTGCACTCACTGACTGTGTTTTTGTTTGACAAAAGCCAGTTGTGTTTTTCTGCATGATTACAGAAATACTATTAAAACATCTGAGTTTAAAAAAAAAAAGCTGAAAGGAATTTTATATTATTTTTAGTCAAAGGGGATTTTTGGATTATCCCCAATACACACACTCAAGAAAGACTTGTAAGAAAGACTCAACATTTGTTATCAGGGCAGAGGATCCCATCTTCCACCTAGCCACACCTTTGCTGCCAGAAGAGGACGACAGCCATACTCGTGAAGCTATAGCTCCCTCTGCTGGGCAAGATAACAACTCCGCTGACCTCTGGGGCCAAGCGGGTGCCACGGCTGTGCAGGGCGGCTGGTTTGGGCGAGGGTATAACAAAGGAAGAAGGAAGAAGAAAAAAGCTGCATAATGTCACTGGTACGTTGTGGTTATAAGAGATTGAAATTATTATTCCCGAATTAGGGATTCATATCAGTTAAGGTCTGGTGATGAGGACACGTTGGACGAGAAGTGATGTTTTATTTATCCAGACCTTGCAACATTTTGAGGTTCTTGTCTTTTGAGAGCCTGGAGTAAATGATTGTATTAGAAAAGGACAATGCCAGATTACCAGGTGATCATTGTCGGTGTTGAGAAACATGCGGGGGCATATGCAGACACATCACACAAGGGGTGTGGGAGGGAAACGCACACATTCAGGGCAGGGCCTGTAGTGGAAGGTGTGGGTGCAATGGTATTGTACCAGACAATGTTAAAGCAGTTACCAATATAAAGTATGCCTTTGGGCTGCAGCTAATCTAGCCCCTACACAACATAGATTAGATTTGGCTAACTTAACACTGCGTTTACAGTATCTCCTTGGTGTGCAGTTGTCACTTTTGTATGCAAGGGTAAAATGTTGCATTATTATTATTACATTGGATTAAAGGGGAGGCGGGCAAGCATATAGAAGAACACAGACAAATGTTTTTTGGCAGTTTTTGGATGCACTGACATCATGTAGACACAGGCAAAGGGTACTTTGCATCTAGACTAAATGTACTCCACTATAACAAAATTACTTTATACAATACAATAAGATTTGAGGTCAAATATTTTCTACACGGATTACTTGGAGTAAATTATATTTTTGTAGTCTTTTTTTTAGATGTTTATAATTTGTCTTACATTTTTGAATGTGTCGTCTTTAGAGGATCTTTTATTTGACACTTATCTGACTTAAAGTATGTCTGGTATCTCAGTTGACCTTAACTCCACTGTCTCCTGTACTCAGGTTTACACGCTGTACGGCACAGCTACTGTACCTTAGTTTATACTGAGCTGGTTTATTTGTTTGTTTTAAGTTTAGATTTATATCACGACTTCTGCAGACAATGCAGATATGTTACTGCTGCACTTTGTCACAGCAAGGAAACCTGTTTTTGAGTTTTGGCTTTAATAATGCGTAATGTTGGTTTGTGACATGTATTGAGATCATGGTAAATGACAAAATATGCATCACCTTTAATTTATCTCAGGATCATGAGGTAGTATTATTAATCATAACCTGTACCATATGTCAAGTGTTGGAGGTTATGAAAGGCCATACTAGCCATGGTGAGCTGGTGTCCACAGCATTCCAAAATGTCCCCACTATTGAAACTGGATGTTCAGACTGTCCTTGATGCCCTCTGTGTTTTGCAGAATAAAGAAAAAAATTGCTGAGACCAGTTTTTTCTCATTTCAAGTTGTCTGCTATAATAGATTACGTTTGTATTTGCTGCCCCTTGGCTCGACTCTGATGGATTAGGACACAATTCAGTATAGTGCAGTGGTTATACAGTGGACGCTCAAACTGTCATTAGTTGTGGTCATTTATGATATTGATGAAAACTTTATTCAAAGTGTTCAAGTAACAAACTGACTGTGAAGTTCTGATTAATCACCGCACAAGATCACTGCTCACAATCTGACTTCAGCATTTAATGTTCATGATTCATCACACAGTGCATTCAGTAAACATTAGATTAGCACTGCACACAGGGGAAGAGCCAGAGAAATCCATGTCAACAGCTAGCATCATCAAAATCATCTTACCTCTGCCAAGGAAAACAAAAGCAGCTAACAGCAATAACCCTCGTCTGTATCTTTCAAAAACCTCATTACAAATTAGTAAGAACTATGTAGCGACAAAAAGCAGTTAAGTTCTGGAGAAGAATTGTGTATGCATCCGATAATTAAATAAGCAGCTTGGTAAATAACTATGTAACTTACTTTGAACATACTTAACATTACTTACCTCCACCAATCATTGAAAGCTGATTGATTTTTTGGCTTAAATTTCATCACCGATTCCTACAGTACAATCAAAGCCTGACAATGAGTCAGCCACTGAGACCCGAGTTAACCCTCTTCAGCTGTTCCTGTGTCATGGAAATGTCTTACCTCAACACTATTTTTCTGCTCCAAATCACGGTGTCGGTCAAACTTTCCTCATCAAATTTAACTTTTCATTCAAAGCATCTGAAAAATGAATACATACATCTTTTAAGTGAATTAGAGCGGTCAAAAGGAGGAGCAAGGTGGTTAAGATGCAAAATTCAACAAAAATCTTGTCAGTAATTTCTCTATTTCTACAATTCAGAAACTAAACATTCATATTCTAAATGTCTTATCTTTATGCATCTTTATGTTAACGTAACAGGTCTAAATCTAACCCTTGCTCCAGTGTTCTTTGTACCAATATTCAACCTTGTAGTCTTTGTTGACAGTAACCTACCAAACCTTGTTTAACCCCTGAATATAGACAACTCAACCTTTAGACATTTACAGCTGAGTATAGCCAATGTATGTCTGTTTGTATGCCACACTGAACTGCTATTTTAATCAATACCTCTGCCACGAAGGTTATGTTTTCAGTTTCAGATTTTCATGAAACATAATGGGAAACTTTGACACAATCCATTAAATTTTGGTACTTGTCGTCCTAATGGTGGCGCTGTAATAACCGCTTTTACGTTTTGGCCTAGAACTTTTGAACTGTAAGTCACAGCAACATTTACATTTTGTATGGAGGTTTGCACTCTCCCAGTGACTTATAGTTGAACCTTTGTTTGGCATGGGAGGCTCGCTGAGCATTAATTCTGTTCATCTTCTGTTTTTGTCTTAGTATACTGAGCTGAAATTGTTCCAGTGTCTGAGCAAATTTGGTCAATAAACCAGATTCCAATGTATGATCACATGACATGTTATACAAGCATACGTCAGCGCTCTTGAGCGCTCACGCCATGACGTCACAGCAGGAGGCGTTGGTCGAGTCACTGTCAGTCTTAAATACTCTTCTTGGGAGGAAGCCGCCCTGGAAGTTAGATTTAACAAAACTGAGTATTTGTGAATAAACCATACCTCTGGATTTTAGTCGGACTGTTATTAAGCTATCGGAATGATCAAAAACGGACACCACGCCAGCACCGAGGAGGGGAGCGGCGCCGGTTTCAGTAAGCCGGCTGGTTCAGCGTGCAGCCCGGAGAAAAGGAAACGCGTCGTCCCGCTGTGGCGCGACGGCTGGTGTGGGTGGGCGAGGTTGTTT
>OMOW01029759.1:4654-14690 GCA_900312555.1 Lamprogrammus exutus
ACAAAAAGACTAAATATAAACTGAAGAGTGTCTTTATAGCGTACAGATAAGGCAAGTGTTTGGAGCTGAGTACTCTGCCTCATGCAGCACACTGAAAGCGAAAAAGAGGAAAGCCAAGAAATGGGGGGGAACATATATGAGCTCATCTGGAACTGAAAACAGGTTGTAAAAGATGATAGCCACTTTGTGTTGTGCTTTTTATGCATTTTGGCTGCATAAAAAAATCCCACCCTCACCCCCTCTTCGCAAGCTTCCAATCATTTTTACACTTGGATGATGTGAATCATAGCCTTACTGTCCATTTCTTTGTCTAGTACCAAAGAGAGTAAGTGGAGAAATGTGACTTATGTACACAGCGGGACTACAACTATGTGATTGCAGCTTTCCAACTCAGTAATTTATTTTCTATTCCTCTAACATTTATCAGACACACTGACACTCAGCCCATACTTGGTGCATCATTTCTCTGAAGCCTCAGGTCTCTACCAGAATTCAAAATGGAGCAGCTGCTTTATACGACAGGCCTGCCCTGCAACACTTTTCATTTCAAGTATGACACACTTTAAAAACTATAAGAATCTTATAATTAGCATTATGTATTCATGTAGAAAGCAGTGTGATGAATTTCTGCTCCAACAGAATAATAGGTTATGAGATTACATTTCTAGCAAGCGATATCAAGCAAATTAAATGTTTACGGTGTTTAAAATCACGTCAGTTCCTGTTAGATTTTTTGATTTGTTGTTTGTCTGTTTGTTTCACTGATTGATCATTTACTGAGGCGGTATGATTTTCTGTTCTTTTCTTTATAGTGACTGCAATAAAGAAGCTTCACCCGCAATATCATCCACTTACTGAAATGGTGCCTGTTTGATTTAATTAAGGAAACAATATATAGTTAGTCAATCGTTAGAGGAGAGAGGGAGAGAGAGCGAGACAGAGAGGGAGAGAGAGAGACACATAGGACTGAATGTCAAATGAAGGCAATCTAATCAGGAAGATGTATCCTCCCTGTTCCTCTTTGTCAGATGCTCTTAACTGATGACCTTCTAAATGACGGCTTTAGCCAATATTTGTGTTTTGTGATACATCAGTGTGTGCTGAAGTGTGTGCGTGTACATGTGTGGTCTATGTGTGTGCCTTACTATCCTTGAGAGAGATCAGGCTGGCGTGAGCAAACTAGCAAAGCAGTGGATGTTCTCTGTGAGAGGCTGAAAGGAACCGTTACTCACTCTGACCACTCAGTGACGTAGCAGAACATGAGGCGGCGAGCGTGATAGGGCAGCCAGCAGACCACAAAGGCTATGACCACCGCTCCTAAACACAAGGGACGAGGAGAGGCAGTGTGAAAAACCAACTAGTGGAGACAAGGTATGGAGCAATATACAAGCAATATACGAGAACCAAACAAAGGCAGAGAGTGTTTGTTTGCAAAGTGTGCACAATGTTCAGAAAATCATAATAAACTTGAGGGGAACTCATTAGAGCGCCACCATTAGGTCGATTAATGTCTCTATTTCTTTTGCGCACGTGTCCACAAAGTTTGGTTACGATGGACGAATTCATTCATGAGATGCAGCACTTTTACAAGAATGAGCCACGTCCACACAACTTTGCCAGCCAATTACAGCAAAACAGTAAGAAATATCAAAAAACAAAGATAAAAACAGCACGTACAATTTTGTGACAATTGTTCCAAAATTGTAGGAGGAGATTCTTTTTTTTCTTCAAAATGGCATAAATGGCAAAATTAAAAATCTATATAGATGGATGAGGATAGAAAAAAATAATATTGATTCCATTACTTACAGCTCAAAAGTTATAGGACAAAACGTAAAAGTAATTACAGCACCACCATGAGGCCAATCGGTACCGGAAATGTAATGATTTCTTCCTTGGATCATATCCAGCCTGCCCACCAAATTTCATGAAAATCGGTTCGTATCTCTTTGATTAATCCTGTTGATAAACAGTCAGACAAACCAACATGGGCGAAAAACACACATTTCATAGAAATGAACACATTTGATCTAGTAAATCAGTAGTGGGTAGAGCAGGTAGAGATGGAAATACGTAGCACTGTGGTACTCGATGACCAGGGTTGAGAAACTCTGTATTCAAGGATTCACACACAAACACACACACTAAACACGGTCTTGTTCAAAAGCCCAGGGACAATGTGTATGAATTGCACATCAATTGGGGAAACACATTGTACCGTGTTCACAATTAAAAGACAAAGGCGTGAATGGGAATGCCTCTCTTTGTTCCTTCCAGTATTGGTGATTCGACATCATGTCTTGAGCACGATCATCGCTTAAATAGAATCTGATTCGCACGGATCGATATCAGAGCAGAAATACCAGGTAACAAGCGTCAGAGGGGGAAGGCTCTCTGATTTAAAGATTTAAAATTGCCGACTTCTCTCAATGAGGCAGAATTGCTGCATTTGTTCACGGTGAGCCAACCATGGAATGGAGTGTGGCACAAATCAATTGTTCATTCAAAGTGTGGTGTTGTGTCTCTTAAACAAGTACTCTGGTGCTTCTCTTCTCTTGTCTCCTACTTGCTTTTCACACAATTTTGCCTCTTCTGACTTAACTTTATGTAACATATCTGGATTGCATGGTTTTGAGGTCTACCCAGTCTAAGATCAGCGCCCCCCCACATCCTTTCTATCGATATTCAATACAACGTTGTCACTACTTTCTCTTCTGCCTTGTAACATTTAATATGTTTTCCCAGGTAAGATTGGACTCAAATTGCCTTTGGGGGAACGGGCTCAACTCATGTCCAAATTAGTATTCCTTCTCTAATTTAGCTCTTCTTTGAAACCGTTGCTGTGGTGTTAGGTCATTCAATAGGTTTTCTTTTCCCGAAACCAACATTGGTTTATTGATTGCTCACCTCAAACTCTTCCATTGGAGAAAGCCTTGTGGAGATGGAGTCAAAGCAGCGTTAGTAAAGCAATGGTGTAAGTGCTCTTTGGCAAGGTTATCAACCTGTAACATCTATGCAGGAGCAGCTCACAGTAGGAGGCGAATATTACTGAGCAGCTCTGGGGTTCAAATCTGACTGTAAATGAGCACAGGTTCTCTGTGTAAATAAGGTTTTGTTAAATCAACGCACTGTCTCTTGCTTGCACTGCATTTCATTTGCAACTGCTTTACAGGTAAATGAGTCAAGGTCACCTACTGTGTAAAAGGACAAGTTTGAAAAATAAGAGCACTTTGATGTAGATTCAGCAACCATCCAAACCTGGGCTTTGTTGTGTACATTCTACTCTTCATTGTCACAGGCTTCAAATTAATGAGGAGTTAGGGTTTATACAACTAACCTGCTTACAGGCCACAGGCTTGGAAACAACTTGCTGGGGGGGGGGGCAGTATGAGGTTAAGATAAGGAGAATTCTTCCAAACTACGCTTGCATGTATGCCCCATTCATCAATTCATAATATGTTAAAGTTGTTCTATAATCTTGTAATTGCAATGGAATTCATTCATGGAGCCTGTTCTTTTCCCTCCAACACTTAACATCCCCTTTTAACCCATCTTCCTTTAACATCCCTCCAATATCTCCAATCCAAATCCAATATTTCATCAGTTTAATCATATTGATTACTCTGTGCCACACTCATGCAAATGCTCAAAGCGTGTTATCATCTTACTTTTATAGAATATTTTGTCAACTCCATGTCCACCACCACGGAACTTGATTATAGACCCCTCACAATGTGCTTTAATAGAGGTTAAAGGAAGATTATGGCGTTAATGACTAGTGCTGAGTTGTTGTTTTTGAACGCTTTGTTTGTCCTGGTTACCTATAGCAGCTTCTTATAGTAAAGTAAAATCCCAACTCCGAGGTAGCTTTCCTAGCCGTGGGCAGTTATAGAGGAAACTTTCAGAATCTCCAACATTCAGCCACAGGCAAAATCCATGCCAGTGCTCTCACTACAGACCTGTTCAGATAAAAACAAGAAAAATCTCAGTACAGCTGGATTTAGTAGGGAATTGATAGGTCAAAACTCAAACTATACAGGAAATTTATGGAGCACATCTTCAAAAGTAGTAGTAATCACTGAATGATAAGCCAATTACACAGCAGAGATTTTTGCTGCTGCCTTAAAGCCAGTTTGTATGCCTGTCAGGAGGGATTACGTAAGACCGACTCCTTATTTTCTTCATGTCAGCTATTTTCCCCTTTTGCCTCTCATGACTGTTTATCAAGGATGAGACCCTCTAAAGGCAGTAAATGACAGCTTAGGTATTCTTAAGGCAGCACTTTGGGTCCACTCAAGGCACATACTTTCAGCCCACGTATTAGCCAACCTGTCAGCAACACTTGCCGCTGATTGTTTTCTATTCTGCGATGGACTTATTAATGTGCAGTGTTGAATGAAATGTCAATAGTGCTTAAAAGGGCATTTATCTGCCTGTTTGCTTTCTTATCCAGCATGCTAGACACAGACTTGCACATACAGGTAGACACACAAAAGCACAGGCAAAAACAGCGGGACAGGACACGTCAGCGTGTATGAAATATGTTACGGTCAGTATGTTTACATGCATAGTGAAACTTAGAATTCTAAATTGATTTTTTCCAAATGTCATGTAAACACCATAATCACATTGAAATCATCATTGATGTACTCAGGCCTGTAACAGACCCAGATTATGTGATTATAAATTGATTTACTGAGGCATGTAAATGCTCCACAGGCTTATCTGCATAGGCATTCTGCACATGCATTTCCTCACCTGACGTACTTTCTCCCATAAACTGATTAAGCAACGCATCATGAATATTCAGTGAATGATGAAATCCTATTAATTCCATTCAAAATATCTGGTTTATTCTGCATTCTTGTCTTAATAGCAGTATGTATGTAAACATGCGTCTGTGTGTGTGTGTGTGTGTGTGTGTGTGTGTGTGTCTGTGTGTGTGTAGAGGCACAGTATTTACAGTCCATCAGTAAGCCAATGGCCGATGGGAATCTAATTCATCTAGAGTCCATTCCAGCATGGCTGTTTGTCACTGCCAGTCGGTCCCAAACGGTCAGTTGTGCAACACACATACACACAGATACTGTATTTTGTGCACCTACACACAATCACACACACACACATTTATCAAAAACAGTTATACTGAGACTATAAAACACTCCACTGTCACAACCCTTTCTCTATGTTTATGTACCATAACTGGTTTGTTCACCACTGAATCCAAGCCTGCTGCAACATTGTAACATTTTGAGATTTAGACTGGTAAAACTGGTCTATTTATCAGTAAAACAAGACATTTTTTAAAACTACATATTTCACTATAGAAGCTGATCTAACTTATTGAGGCGTGAACTGAACTATGGAATGTATTTTATCCCACAATCAAACCATTACTTATGACATATAAGGATTAAAATTGAACCCCTTCAAAAACAAATGACCACAACAAAATAATGAATGCTCACATCTTCTAATGATAAATATTCAAGTAGGATCATAAAAAAAATAAAAAATATTTGTGAATACTGAGATCACATAATAAAACTCCAATCACAGGTCAAATAATAAAAGGCCAACCATTATAAATACACATTTACATGATCTAACTTTACAGAACAAATATGAATTGTAGAGCATGATTTTCCCTGTAAACTGGATGAACATTTTTAGAGGAAAGGTCTCAGCCATGGGAGACTTGATTTTGCTAACCACTAGAGGGGCTTCAGCACTGACTCTGCACTTTGTCCATATGCAAGTAAACCTTTTTTTGATCTTATCAGTTGTTATCTTAAATCCCCATTTTGAAATGTACAAATGACAATGTCTTGTCAAAGTCCCCCTCCATCCAAAAATTTTATTCTTCTGGTTCTTTCCCTTAGATATTTGACTTTCACAGTACAAATTCATGTTTGTGCACATTCCTCTCTTTAAGGAGGTACAGTAGATGACTCTGTCCCTTACAATCTGAGTTGGTACCATGTACGACGTGACATGGTTCAAGAACAGACTTATCAGTGAAGTTGGAACAACTGTCTGTGTACAGTGTGTGTGGCTGTGTTTGTTTATCATCGTGTGCTGATAGCTGGGGTATATTAGCATTTTTCATAAATTCCAGAATTATTAATGGAGGAGAAAGAGTGCCTAAGACTTTTTCAGCACTTCAGTTTATAACATTTTTGTAGAGGCAGTTTTAATGTTTCATGTTATTCAGTACAGAGTATTTTTACAGGTGTTAAGATATGCTTGGAGGGGACCTTTAATTGCCATATCGTGAATGTAGAGCTGCAAGAGCATGTGTGGTAGCTCTCTCTAGGACTTATCAGTCTTGTCTGTATCTGCCGCTTCAGATACTGAAGCGCTTTATACACAGGAAAATTACATTTCATATTGAATTACTGAATGAATTTGAACTCAAATTTGAGCGTTAATGACACACACTTACATGCACACACAGAGATTAGCAGGTGTAATTTTGATGGAGATATATATAATTAGAGAGAGAGAGAGAGAGAGAAAGAAAGAGAGAGAGAGAAAGAGAGAGAGAGCACTTGGATATTAATGAGTCCCATTCAGTGCCAGACTCATAGTCTGCAAGGAGCATAACTGATGAAAAGAGGAGAATGTGAAGTCCATTAGTTTGAGGCTTCTTATGGATCTTAATTATATCTTTGTGATAAAGATGGCAATCACTATCAGTGTTACTGGAATATTATTAGAAATCATTTTAAATTCCTTTTTCCGTGAATGATTGAAATTGCGTGGCATTATCGAACTAACTAAATGGTCACGAATGTGCGACATTGCTCATCGTGCAATAGGACAGACCTCGGCAAGAACTGCTGTAACTGGGACTATTAGAGCCAAAACTGCAGCCATGCGTCCACTGCATACACCTTGATCAAATTAAGCTTTAAATTCAATCTGTGATATAATGTCATAGGACATACAGTAAAAGTGAATTATTACAGAGACATTATGCATTATACCTGTGTAGAAGCAGAGAACAGTGTGCCAAGCAGGGAACAATGTGATTTTATTGCAGGTCTTCATATACCCTTGGGTTGAAAACAAAAACAAACAACACCCCCAACTACAGGCCTGCAGTTCCCCAGTGCACTGTGAACCATAGATAGTTCACATGGTGTGCAACATTGGGTGCTTAGTTTAGAGTTTACCACAAACTTAATCTGTGTCTTCCGGTTAAAATTCAATCCTGGCCGGAAATGCAAATGCAACCTAGCCTAGATTATTTTGGATACATTTGTTGAATCTACCCAATGGAAGCAAGAGACCAATGTGCTTGATTTGTAATGTTATTTTTGGCGGGTTTATAGGCCACAACATCGACTAGATAACAATGCTGAAAATATTGAGACTTTAAATTTAATTCTGATACTCAGGTGGAGAGATAAAACTGCTGATCAGTGACACTTTGACAGAGAAACTAAAGGCACATGTGATGGTCTTCATGTGTGTGTGGAGGTGCAGGATGGGTTGGTGTTCACTTACGAAGAACAAGAACTCCATGGCGAAGCGACTGAGCACGGTTGGGCTCCACGGTGACGTTCAACATGGTGGGATTGCCCCCGACAATGCAGATGCGGTTGTCTTGCTCTGCCTCTCGGAACATTCGCAGCAGCTGATTGGCTATGACTCCGTTCAGTGCAGATATGGCGACCATGGGGACCACAAAGGACAGAAAAGCATTGACCTGTTCAAGGAGAAAGGGCAGGAGTGGTTATTTTTTCATATAAGTTAAACGAGCTTTGTCATAAAGTCATTATGAATCAACATTGTGTTATATCAAAACAAACATTTATTTATTGCAGATCATTACCTTAGAGCAACCAATGTGACAAATCACGCGGCATCCATTAGAGGAAGTAAAAGGATTGCTGGACCACGAATGAAAGATAGAGTGTCAGGAGTTAATATGTTGGAGCCATAACAGTAATGTAATGTAAGCAAGAAGAAGTAAATGTGCCATTTTTTTTAATGCTGCTTAAGAACCGCACAGACAGACTTAAAGTTGCATTACCTGTTCCTGCCTCTGTATCACTGACGAACACTTATCCACCTCTCTACTGACGGCTGATTCGCAAACATTCCTCATACTCAGACAGAGATTTTTCTTTAATGTTTTGGATTAATTTAGTTGCTAATGAAGTTGTCCACCACTTGCCACTGCATTGGTAAGCAGAGTTTGATAACTGTTAGAAAACTGTCTTAACTGTCTGAAGAAAACAGATAAGAAAACAAGGAAATTGGCTGGAGGGCTGATGAGGGACATGGGGACAGGTGTGGTGGTGAAGGTAGTTGCAGTTTCTTGACATGTTAATGAGAAGGTGAACAGAAATGGATTCAGATCATTACTCAGGAGAGTTAGATGTCACTATGGAAGCACTGGGCCACATTGAAACTGTCAGACAGATGTTTCAACAATGTGTGTCAGGCAGTAAAGGATAGTGCCTAAGGCTGAGCTGCTGATCTGAGGTCAGGTAGTCAGAGTTTGATGAGGTGGACAAACCCAGTGAGAGGGACGGGGGCAGTCAAGGTAAAATGAATGGCGAGAGAGACAGAGAAGAGAGAGAGAGGTAAACTGAGGATGGGAGAAAATAAAAGCAGGATGAATCCTACTAAGAGAAAAATAACACTGGAACAACAAATTGATCAGAGCACTTTTTGTGCTTTTCAAAGCAATTTTGCACTCCTGTAACACAGTCCTCCTATAATTAAATCAATTTAGCAGCCATATAAAGCAATAGCTCCTGACTTTTTCTTTGTTTTCTCCCTGACAAAAAAAATGAAGAAAACATATTGACTTTCTAGTCATTTTTAAGCAACTCAAAAGTTCCATCAAGAAACACTCTATAGAATAAGATTTTATGAGTGCCACCTTTGATCAAATTCAGAATGGGAAGTTTTGCAAAAATCCCTTTCTTCACTCTGTGCTGCCTCACTGGTGATAGAACATGAAATAGAGAGACTAAAGCGAGCAGTGATGATTAATGATGGAGAAGAAATGGAAAGAGCAGAGGGGAAAAAAGAACGAAAGATAGGAGGTGCTGCACGACATCAACATCATTTAAGACGGCTGACTGCTTAATAGAGCTGCTGGATACATCAATATGACGCCATATGCGCACACACACACACACACTCTGTGAGAGGAGGCTGGAGACGTGTGTTGTTCATTTGTTCAATGAATTAAACAGGATTCACTTTCGCATCATTTTTTTCCCCCACACAGCATTCCCACTTCACCTGCTGAAACACACACACACACACACACACACACACACACACACGCACACTGAGAGAGAAAGAGAGAGCTGCTGTTTTTTTTCCAGGGATGATCATGGATGAAAAATGTTCGTGGTTTTAATGAACAGGCAGGCTGACTTCTGAGGGTTCCCTGCCACCTTGACAATGAGGACAGATTAAAGTCGAAAAGGAGACCAGAACAGCGAGGCAAACACAAGCTGTGGTGTAAAATCCAACTCCAGATTGGGTGACAAAAATAATTACTATACGAAGCAGTCACTTGCTGTGCTAATGTGTAAAGAGGTGACAGACTGATAGTGAAAAAGACAAACCTTGTGACCTATTCATTACACCTTTACGGAAGGGAAAAATTCCTAGTGTGCAACTTTACATTAAAGACCACATGACCTCATGCAATACGTAACACTTATACGTAATTTCCTTCCTTGTCACAAGAGATTTATGACAAACTGCTACATCACCTGGTTTCTCAGCCTGTGGGGTGCGACTTTTAGTGGATGTGGGTCTATTTCTGGTGGCTTAATTTAAGACTAGTATATCTGAATGATTGAGTTTAAAGATTAAAACCATTCAGATTTCAGATTTATAGCCATTTACTATTTGAGGTGCTGGAGACATGAGTTTATTTTTACTACAGGTTTCTGCAAGAAAATGTGTGTTATACCACTATTTGCATATGTATGTGTATGCTACATTTACACTACAGGTTTTTTTCTCTTCCTTACATCTCCTTTTTCAATAACCCATA
>OMOW01029762.1:5529-16326 GCA_900312555.1 Lamprogrammus exutus
CAAGTGTGTAGAGTAATGGTATTAAATTGACTGTGTTGTATATGGCAACCTGATTGTGTTTATAAAAACTCAACTTTTTATATTGTTTTAACACATTGGGCCGCACAGCAACCTCCACTTAAAGCCTCTCAGAGTGATTACTTTGTGGAACAATAAATAGGCTGTCAGCAGTTTTCCACTCTTTCGGAACGCGGTCAGTGCGTCAAAAAAATGCCCCTGGGGTGTGTGTGTGCAAAGGCCGAGGCTGTGTTCATTCAGGATTTGCAAAGTGCTGTAGAATCTGGAAGCCGACCAAATTTTGCAGGTTCATTCCCCGCATCTCAGATGTTACAGCAGTATGGAGCATTTGGTATCTTCATCAGCTTTTGCCAAGTCTGGCATCGGTTAAATTAAAATGATATGCACGGGTGACAACTGGTGCAGCACTCGATTATTAATGCTAATCAGCTAATCAGAGTGATTTGTCCCCCACAGCAAACTGGGGAAAGCAGAGGAAGGCAGTGCAAATTATGAGACCTTTTTTCA
The DNA here is from genome assembly GCA_900312555.1 of Lamprogrammus exutus. Taxonomy (NCBI): domain Eukaryota; kingdom Metazoa; phylum Chordata; class Actinopteri; order Ophidiiformes; family Ophidiidae; genus Lamprogrammus; species Lamprogrammus exutus. The sequence continues at coordinate 6,055 of OMOW01029762.1, forward strand.
TTGCTTTACAATACCTCCCACTTAGGCACAATCCATTTTCATCACAGTATTTTGTTTGTTTTTGCAACATTTGTGGCATTTGGTGTTTGCAGAAGTAAAAGTACAAGTAAAGCCACAGTTTCTACTTCCTCAACGTTGCACTGTATCCATATTTGCCCTCCCAGGCCAGTTGTTTGCGTCCTGCCGAGAGGTCCAGATGAGACAGGGTGTGAGGATGGATGGAGAGTACTATCTCAAAGTCAAGTCGCGGATCCTACAGGTGCGTCCGTTCTGTCAGAACTTGTTCCAGCACGACTCATGACTCAAAACTCCAGCTCCTCCCACATGGTCTCTCATCTATTGTCTCGACGTGTCTGACTTTAGATTTACTGCGCAGAGATGCAGACTGATTTCCCCAAGGAGTATGTGACCCTGCGCAGCGGTCAGACGGAGAACTACTCCGAGGTGTACGGACACAGGTGTGTGTGTGAGCCAGTGATTGAATTGTATCCACATGAGTTTTGACTGTGGGGGAGGGGGAAACTCATTTTAGTTGTACACACAGGTTGCTGAACCCGTTTGAATGCCCGTATAATGGCAGCCGAAGACAGGATTGTGACTGCAGGAATGACTACTCAGCAGCGGGATACACACTCTTCCACAAAGTTCGTCTGGACCTGGGCTCCCTGAGGATAATGAGTGAGTAATTACGATGTGATTGCCCGATGCTGTCTACTGTAATGAGACCACACATCAGTGTTGTTTTAACCCACAGACGCCTCGCCCTGTGGTACTTAATAATGCCTCGTTTGGAATCCTCAGCTGTCCAAGTGCAATATGTGTTCCCTTTCCTCTGAAATCACAGTAATGACCTTTCAGTGGGCCGTGCTCACATCACTAGGTGTGGACTTGAAACCAGACCTCTCGACACAAACACGTGCACTGAAGGAATGCCTGTGTGTGCATGGGGACAGTCATTATGCACATATTTTCCTAGACATGAACACACAAGCACTTAAGCACACATACACACACATATACTTATGCATGCCTTTATATAAATGTGAAACACACACTTGCCTGTGAGCATTCACACATGACCACGCACACACACACACACACACGCACACACACACACACACATCTTCAGGCCATATTCTGCTCATTATTACAGTCAGCCCTACCTTCTCTGTTTTGTCCAAGTATGTCTTTGATTAGTGTGTGAGGATTAGATGTAATGGCGTGCAATGTGCAAGTGAGTACTCTTGTGTGTGTGTGTGTGTATTCCGGGGGGAAGTTGGAGTAGAACCTTTACAGTCATCCTCCCATCCTCTCTCGTCTGGTCTGGGTCCTGACAGCACATGTTCCCACCCTCCCTCTGCATGGTACTCATTTGGCTTTTGGGCGGCTTGAAGAGAGCTGGGGGTGAGGGTGGGCGGGGTGGATAATGAGTTCAAGATGAAGGCAAGATTATGAGGAGGCACTGATTCGGTGCATCCTGCGCCTCTTGTGAACTTTATCATCATCTCATATGGGCGAGAGGGAAGGGAGGGCAGGAAAAGCTTGTGGTCATGGTCGTCATGTCATGTGTGACAGTGCAATGTAAATATGAAACGACAACAAGATTCCTTTCTGTTCAGAACTTTAGAAGACTCGACGTCAACCCTGCTAAACTCTACTTGCTATGTGTGTGGTTATTTACATTGCTGCAGCTGTCTTCTGTCCCTGTTTACTTCTGCCTCGGCACATTGTGACTTTATGTGTGCGTCTTTTCTGCTCACCAGCCACAGACCTCCACTTTACCCAGACCCTTCTCGGCCGACCTGTGCCCTTTGCTACAGCGGGAGATTGTTACAGTGCAGCCAAGTGTCCACAGGTGGGTTAAATACTGTACATTATGTTCTCATGCCAACACACCTGAAGAGACAGGTGTTTTATACCATCTGTTGCTACTGGGCCAAAGGTCAAAGAAGTTGGGCTCATCGCTGCTATAATTCTCCGCACCTGCTGGGAAGATGTGTGAAGGAGAAGAAGAAGTAATGTCTTCCCCTAATATGCCCTTGAGCAAGGCGCTGAACTCCTGTTACTCCACTTGCTCGTGATTCCTAGTTCAATAACCGCACAGAAATAACTCTAATGCACATTTGCAGGGTCAGTTCAGCATTAATCTGAGTGGCACTGGCCTGAAAGTGGCTGAGGCCACCAAGTGGACATCCCAGGGCAACTACGTGTCAGTCAAAGTCCACAGATCCGAGGTAAGAACATAACAATAGATTAATATAATGCTTTTCTCTGCTATATTACCATTGTTTGGGTTTAACAATATGATTCTCAAAGAATGGGTGATGACAGAAATGCAAAGTTCCTTTAGTTGTCATGTTACTGGAGTGTAATTGTGCTTTATGTGAGGTTTTGCAGTGACAGAGTGAGATTGTTGAGATTGTTGGCACTGAGCTACACTATCTGATTCACTGAAGAGGAATCCCCAGTGACATTAATGAAGCTTGTATTCTCCAAAGCTGAACTTTACCCACTCGTTCCACTCTCGTTTGCCTCTGTCCGTAGGATGGAACAAGAATCTATGGCCGCTGTGGTGGTTTCTGTGGGAAGTGCATTCCACAGGCTCACAACGGCCTACTCCTACAACTCCAGTGAGGGCCGTGCAGAGACCAAACCCTAAATCTGTCCTGATAACTGTGTCCCAACTGCAGTAATAGTGATTTGTTGGACCCTGTAGTCATCTGTGAGAGTGGACAAGGAGCATCTAACAGTACTCATCCTCCAGTAGCATCATCTGCTCCCAGACGGCAGCTAAGACAGACAACAGGATGCTACGTATTGCACAGTACTGTAGGGCCATGCCGGGCCCTTCATTTAAACTACTAAATCTGAAGACGAGCCAGTTATATTTACTTGCCAACAGCGATGGCCACCACATACATCAGAACAGGCAGAGTTTTCAGCTTCATACAAAGGGATGCAGTAACTCAAAACACAAAAGCAACTACACATTACAGACTATCCTCCCTAATCAAGGGAGAGATTGTTATCTTCGTGGTACTCTGTTAAACGAAAAAAATGGGAAATTCCTCTTCTGTTGGTAAAAAACTTCTAGAAATCCTCATGAAGTATCTGGAAATAATCAAGTTGTGCATTTAGTTCCCACTTCCACACTGACTTACAGTTAACAAGTGAATATTTCAATCAATCCTTTAGTGAAAAGATGTGATGTAGACTAGACATAAAGACTGCAGATCTTATGTCCTGACACGAGTTTAAGACTCAAGACTTCATGGTGCATGCTGGTACCTAATTGCCGACCTGCCTTATCTCAGAGGTCAAACACGAGGGGCTGGAGCCTCTATAGCCACTAAAACAACTGTAGTTTCTCATTTCTAGAGCCTGTCTCCTGTCAGTTATTGTCAGCTATTTCACAAAACTACTGAAAACTGCATATAATCCACTAACTGACTGACTCTCAGAGAGACAAAAAAACTGGTACTGTGAGGAAAACAGCTGAAATATTTCAATATTTCACAGTAGAATGGTGTAAAAGTATTCCGTTGCTTTGAAACCATGACGATTGTGTTCTTTTTATCCTTTTTATTTTAACAAGTTCTCATCTGTTACACAGTGACGTACAGTATCAGGTGTGATGCGTCTGCTTGCACCTTCCACTGGGCCTACTGTAGGTACCTGAAACCTACCTCTCACACAGCATCCATACTCTACTGAGATATGTGTTGTATGATATTTATGTTTGACCATATTTATTCTGTACTGATTTGTAGATTCTATGTTTTAAGGTACAATGACTACTACCAACCGAGAAGCCATTGTCTGAATTTTATTTTGTTTTAGTTCTTTGTCTGCGTTGCTGGAAAGGTATTAGCCGAATGTTTGTAGTACATAACCACTAACCTTAAATGAGGATCTTCTGAATGGTGCTTGTGAACTACTGGAATTACCTCTGACCTTGAGAAGGAAAACACTTGCTTTGGGAGTGATGAGCTTCGGATCATTCGATCTAACAGGGTTTGGCTAGTTTCTTCAGCAGACGTAAACTCTTCCTGTAAAGCATGGTGTCGTCCTTTTATTAATGTAGCCGTAAATCTAGCAGCAACGTGTCCGGATAACACAGACTCAAGTACGTCACCAAGAAGCACTGCTGCCATTCATCGAGCAGCCTAACTCGCAGGTGCGCTGGTGTTAAGCTTTAACCAAAGTTACAAGATAGATGCATGTTAGACGTTGTTCTCCTCTCAGACAATGCAGCTTCTTTTGATTTAAAGAATGGCTGAAAAATAGAATTAAAAAAAAAAGTCAATGAGCAGCTAGAAAACATTTGGCTATCATACGTTTTTATGATGGTCAATTGTGCAATGAGGTCTGTATCAGAAATTTATACTTTACTTGATGCACTATGTGCCATCAATTTTGTAGAAAGGTAATCCTGTGGTTTTTATTTTTTATTTTTTTTATTTTTTAAATAACCGATAAGATTTGTAACTTATGGTATATGTGTATTTTTAATATTCATACTTGAATTGTAAGCATTGTGCTGAATACTGAATGGGCATTGGTACTGAATAGAGAAACAGTGTGCTTGTTTGCCTGCTTTATCCAAAGATGTTGTTTTTTTAAAGAATCAGATCAGTACCTACATTATATATGTAGCCTGTGTAAAGGAAATGAATGATTCTGGTGCTATGGTTACTAATCGTACCAATACTGTATGTCTTGCTATTATACTAACATTGTTAAGAAATAAGTAATAATAAAAAGTAATGCTTTTCAGCTGACTTACATGTTGATTTATTAACTTTTCACCAGCATCTGTTGGTTGCTTTCTATTGTTTTTGTGTAAGCAGGATTACTTCAAAAGTTCTGAATCAATTTTGACATAACTTTCCAAATGATCTGTTACATTGTGAGATATTTTTCAAGATTGTATTGTCATTTCTTTCAAAAGTAATACACCAAACTCAATGAAAAATTCTGGCATATTCATCCTGTAATAGACTATCAATTGGAGCCATTTGGTCAGGCTTCGGGTACGTTTTTAAACCCAGTCAAGTTATTACCTTCTCTTTAGGGCAGCACAGTGGTGTAGTGGTTAGCAGTGGTGCATCATAGCAAGAAGGGCTTGAGTTTGAAGCCATATGCCTTCCCTGGTCCTTTCTATGTTTCTATGTATGCTTCTGCCATTGCCCTCGACCAAGGCACTAGGCTGCAGACCTGGAGTTATTCCCTAGGAGCCACAGTATGGCTGCCCACTCCTCCCAGTACATAGGATGTACTTAATAAAACAAAAGTCTCTTGCTGTTTGGCCTTTGTGGAGCATTGATTTTATGATTTTATGACACAAACATTGCAGAGAGACAATTAAAATGGAGACAAAAATGTATAAGCACCAAGAGACTGATTGGTTATTGAAAGGGGCAGGAGGTCAACATTGGCTCAGTCCTTATGCTTGCCAGGGTGTTGGTCCATGTGGATTCAATCAGTGGTGCAGGTTTTAAGAGTTCAATTCCAATAAGAGACACATAAACACAACAAAAGCCTTTTAGTCAATTTATCACTGATTCTGTACTCTTGAGCTCTGGAAAGAGTTGAAGTTGTCGGCTTTCCGGTGATTCACCAAATAGTTATGTCAAATCAGAGGATGAGGTAAGTTCTCTGTTGGCTTTACAAACCTCACCAAGTGCTGGAGAGCACCATTTTGGAGGAATTATGTCATCAAAAATGAGTCAGTAATGAAGGTGCAGGTACATGAGCAAAGGCAAACTGCTTATGTACCAGCCACCTTTGCAGGGCTCATTGCACAGAGATAGCTTTGTACATTAAATGAAAACAGATACTTTGGCCCCGCAACAACTGCTTTGATTTCGTGCCAGGAGCCTGCCTTGGTCCCTAAAATCTAATCGACGGATTTGGAAGAGTCCTGGAGCACGACAATAACTCCCCTCCAAAGCTTCCCAGTTTGCTGTGAGCATGAACCAGACATCATTTAATGACAGAGCTGAAAAACACAAACCTGCTCTAAGAATCCTCATAAAAGAAACTAATGATTGATGTTTGCCATGAAGCAGAGGCTGCTGTGAGAAAATGGCGCTGACATTCCAATGCAACCTGATTCAAACCAGTTAGTTCTGGCACTGACATCACTCAACCTAAGGTTAGGTTTTAATGAATTCTGCAGTTTTACTACATGATCAGCTGTATGATCAGGGGTGACACCAGTACATTTTATGAACCATTGAATCCTCTCCAGTACTTATATTCACATATTCAACAGACAGTACGGTAACAGTGATACTGCTTGTGAACAATCCACTCAAAGCAATCAATTGTACTACATGTCTACTTAGTCTGTATATTTTAAACTAAACTGTGTGTTATAACCATAGCCTTGTGAACTAAGGAAACGTATTTCCTTAAACTAGGCAAACAGTGACACCTAGTGCAACTATGTAGACTAAATCAAATGCCCCGGATTATTCAATGCCTTTTTGGAAGTCAAATATAATGGAATGATACCATAGACGAACCATGAGCAGCCTGGGCAAAGATGCCTTTTGCACCACTGCCCCTACAAATCTGTCAAAACTCACAATAAATGTGAAGTTAGTGATAGCATCATTGTGCATCAGGCTTCTTGGGCCAAGAGGTCAGTCCGTTCTGTAATCCATCCATGAAACACACATGGGTCTTGTTAACAAAATCCGAATGTTAGTAAGACCTGTTGATCTGATTTGCAGTTAATTTTTTGTTTTATATGGGGTTGCATTAAGTTAGATAAGGTTTTATGTTATGATTAGACTGAATCTTAATTATCAAATTAAAGCATTTAAGCATGAAAATGTGTATGTGTATGATAGCATAGCATTTTGTGCTTTGGCAAATAAAGTGAGGTTTTCCCACTGATTTACCCACCAAAACGTTATTTATAATGAAGATTATTTTAATTTGTGATAATTATATTGTGTTGCAGATTTTTTTTTTTGAATATAAATGTGAATGAAAATCCAATAAAATCATAAAATGAAATGGCGTAAGAGTGAATGTGCAAAATTAATTTAACATTTTCCAACTAAACTCTAGCACTTCACTGAACTGGACTAGTGTGAAGTTTTGGAATTGCAACTTTTGTTGGTGACCAGTAGATGGCAGCAAAGAATCACAGAAACACTGGCTCAAGTCAATGGAGTTTCTTTTGAGTTCTCTGACCAGAGAAAGAATGTTAAATGATTTGATGTAAGTGATCTGTTAACAACAATATGAGATTAGTTCAAAGTCCCCTCTGTTTAAAAAAATAAATAGAAATACAGTATATATTTATATACGCCAATCTTTTCTGTAACCTCTCTGTGTATGTCAGCAATACAAACAGCAATTAACAATTCAACTTGTTACTGTGAGTGTGAGAGAGGGCTGCGTAAGCATGCCTGAATGCTCAGATACCTCACATACATAACCGCCACCCACCCACCTCTCACACATTTAAACCCAGTGGTGGAGCAGTTGGCCTTAAGCCGTATCAATTTCATCTTTTGATCAATGTGTCTGCATCAAAATTCATGAAAACCACACACGATTACACACTTACCTCCACTGCCAACTGGGCTATGAGTATTTTAGGGATACAAGCTGTTGGCACTTTGCCGTAAGGCCCGTATAGACTGTCCTGTCAGCAATGCTGCCAGTATTTTTGAAGGAAATAGTGTCAGCTTTGACTTTAACTGGGTGAGACTGAATGAGGTCATTTTTAGGTATTGTGTTACACGTCTAAAGTGTCCATTTTGTAACAGCTGCATACGATGTGTGGGGGACTGGAGCCATGGTCCAAAGCTGACCACCTATTCACTGCACAGAGCTCTGTGGAAGCTAAGCTGCCAGAGATGGGCATCATCCAACTGGAGAAGGTATGAAGGGGGTGGGGGGCTAGTCGTAGACCCCTGGGGTCCAGAAGTATGTGCCAAAAGGCTTTATGCACATATGGTGTGGTGAAAAATGGACTTGCATTGTTTGATCCAGAAACATGAGACTCACACATTAAGGCAACCAGAAGGATGAGAGGATTTTCACATTTGCCCCGTGATTTCTTTTATGACTCCACGTTTCAACCTATTCTATACTCATATTAAAAAGCTATAATTTTCACAACAGACAAAGCAAAATAGCCATAAAAGCATATGGATCATTAGGAATATCCACACAGTAATGACCAGTAGCAGCGTTTTAGTTGTGGAAAATACTTTCCCATTGTAAACCTTTAGGCTGTTAAGCAGTCTGGAAAATGTTGCCCCATGTCAGCATAGTTTGAATGAACGAGGCGAATGCCAGACACAGGACACGGCTGCAGACATGAGCTTATAGACGCAAACTTTTGTGTGTGAAACCAGTAGGCAAGACACTCGATAACAGGAGAGGAAAAAAGCTAATTATTTTTAACAGCTTAACACTCCAATCAAATGAGCTATCTGGAGCTTTTACACACTGTCATATCTCACGTCACCAGCGTATATTAAACCTCATAACAGAATGTTGTCTTTGTTCAGCTGCAGTCAGACTAACAGGAGGCCTGTGAGCAGTGTGAGGCATACACAACCCAGATACTCACACACACACCCAATGTGATGCCACACACAACAGACCATTCAAGCCATTAAAATGCTCAAAAAAAACAATTCCACATTTCTTTCTTGTGGCATTGAATATTCTGGGGTTTTCATACTCTGTGTGTAAAAGAAGTGACATAATGTATGCATACAGTGGTAAAGTTTGTGAAAAAGACGTTTGTGGTCGTCAGAGAATTCTTGACAAGGTAGGTCAGAATAGATTGTGTCTATTTTTCTGGATAGTTAATTGTCTTCCTGCTTCAGAAGACAGAGTTTGGGACAAATTGAGCCACACAAGCCAGTCCTTCTTCCATCCAAAGTGTGAGAATGAGGGGGCTCATTTGAAATGCTGTCACCATTGCTCAAATGGCTCTTTTGATATTATACAAGAACAATGTCAGCAAGCATTACGTTAAACCTGCTATATTTGATGAGTGTCATTGCTTTTTGAAATGCATTACATTTCTATCATTCAAACTAATGAACTTCTAATCTTTGCCTTCTGTCTCTCCTACCTTGACAGATTTGTGCAATTGGACAGTTTTGCTCGGCCTTAATATAACTTGTATGTTACTTAATTAACCATTTAATATATTGTGAAAATGTTCAAGGATCACATACACAGTAAATTGGATGCAGTGCTCCTGCTTCATATGAGCTATGGGGGGCACTGTTCTCTTCAAACGCTCACTAGGGGGATTTCTGCATTTTTCTCTCTTGACTGACACCCAAAAGCAGCGTGGCCAGCTGCTTAGGATCCCATTCCAGAGAACTGAGACAACTGATTTGGTTTCCAGATAAGGAACAACTATTCACACTTAAGGACATATTTTATTTCAGTTTAATTTTGATTTCCAAAAAACTCTTTTTCATTTTTCATTTCAAGTTTTGTTGGTTGTGTTGAAACTATGTAATAAATCTGCCAATTGCTAAACATAATCTATCTCTGTTTATGTTTTCATGCTTAATCTTCAAAATTGCAGTATTGCTTCATAGCTTCTTGCTGTCTATCTGCATTGGAGCACAACATTAAGAAATGTGCAAGAATTTTTTTTCAAGGTCTGGATTTTGTTTCTGGATTAGAGCATCATCATCATCTCACAACGAGCAGAGCAGCAGCCATATGATAACCAAGCAAAGAAATGCAGATGGTGTTTTTACACACAATGGGGGCCAGCACAAAACAGTTTTGCTTGGGTACTTAGCCAGCAGCAGCCCTGCTTATATTATAAAAATACTGTTCTATTTCTGAGAGATGAGATATTCTAGACATGCATAACAGCACCAGAGAGAGAGCAGAGTGTATCAGTCGATCTAACAGTGGTAGGTAAGAGCATTTGGAAATGATTTATGGTCCCGTTTGCACTGATCCACAACCCTTGGTTTGACAGGGTTAACTCACATCAATCACTCCTCCGAATGTCCTCTGCTCTTAGAAGCCACTTTTTCTTCTGTGCATGACTGAATAAGAGGTTGTGCTTTTTCATACCTTGACTGAAAATGAGATTCAGAAGGTGATCATCTCTGGACAAGAGTAAAATGTAAAATTCTTAGGCAAACATTTGATTGTACATTCACTACCAATCTTTTTCAGAATGAGGGTGTGATCATACTTGAACCACAACAAAGCCCCCCTATCGTCCAGCTATTCAACCCTCATTCTGAAAAAGAT
>OMOW01029766.1:9678-25295 GCA_900312555.1 Lamprogrammus exutus
GGGTTGGGAGGTTGCGTTGGGTGGTTACACCCCTCACCCCAAGACATTTGAAACGCTCCAGTGCAGCATAGTTTGAATCTATGGATCCAAGTTTAGCCAGGCGCCTATATAAGCTCATGTTTACTGCTGAGTATCGGTACCCTGCCTGACTCTTTGGTTTCCCTCCCCTGACCTTTAGACAAGCGTGTATTAGAAGGTGTTAATTCATATGCGAACATGCACGCATTACGCTATTAGCAGGGATGGTTCCTGCACGTCAGTCATTAGATGGCATATTAGCAGTAATACACTGATTCTATGTTTTATGTATCCCCCTACAGTAGCCTCAAAAGTCTGTAAAGCAAAGCCAGAAAACACATCATGTTTCAGGTTGACACTCTTGGACGTCGGTTGTTACATTCACAGGCCCGTTGGGAAATGCATGCAATCACTAAACAAGTTAGATACTGGTTAACTTATTTGTTTGGGTTAACAACATCATTGAGTTGTCATTTGCTTATAAAGCTGATGTGCTGTGTGGACTTGGAAAGGTCTCACATAAGCTTTGAGCTAAATATTCTTCTGATGTTTTAATCCGAGCATCCTGTCACCTCAGATGTAAATGAACAGAATACAGATGACCCTCTTTTGAGTGACAGGCTGATGACTTGCACAGATGGCTGTACGTTCCTCTGGACAGCCAGACTGACAGGGTGATAACACGACTGTCCATGTGTCCAGCTTTCTACTCGCATTGATATTTGACCGTTCAAGGAGAACGGCTCCAGTTTCAAAATCGCATGCTGTTTGGATCTGATCTCTGTGTTGTTATGCGACTCTGGAGGTGACAGGCACTGATGCAAACTGCTGTTCTCCTTGTTTGACTTTGCATTTGGTATTTTCATAGTGTACACTGGCACATGCACATATTGGTACCTGTACGTCTCCTCGCTTGAACATGCAAAAAACTAATTCAAAGATCTTTGTGTGATCTGTGTCCAGATTTAGCCTTGCTGGCTTAACCCTTTGTGTTTGAAATGGGCTCTGTCAGTTTAACTCATGATGTTTATGATGGCTTAGACTAAAATCTGTAAACCATTCTGATGAGTTATATTTTAGATATTCAAAGAGGGTAAGAGCAGAATCATTGTGTGGGCATCATAGAAGATATGGTACTAAACAGGGAACCACCTGTCTCTCTCTTCCTCCTGCACCCCTGTATTCTCCGTTGTCATTTTATGTCCGTGTTGTATTTTGTTTCATCTATGTGTGTCGGCCTCTGTCACCCCCCTACTGCCAGTGCTTTCTATAATGGCTTTTTATCCATTCTTATTCTTTTTGTTATGTCTGACAATGATATCACTTTGTGATTAGTGTACTAAGCTGACTTTTTTTACTAGTCTTAGTTATTTCTGTAATGAGACATTGCAGATATTTATTAGTCTCCCCATCACGTAGCTGATATACTGTAACATAGGCTTGCTTGTTCTGCATGCACCTCTCCTCATCCTGTTGTCCAAGTTTATTCTATTATGTGCTAGACAGTTTGCTACAGGTAGCATTGGACATAGCAACTAGGAATTAGATTTGGAGATGTTGTGGAGCCCGATATGAAACCTAATAACACTGGCTTAACATTTAGATAAAGCAGACGAGAGAGAGAGAGAGAGAAACAACAGGGAGAAGTCTCAAAGAGCTACGATGAATACAAATGCGAGAGCTTACAGTAGTTTATATTCACATTGGTTTATGTTCTTTGTGCCCTGCACCACTGTTTATGGTCAAAGATGTTCCCCTCTCTTGCTTGTTTTTCCTCTGCTTTCTTTCCTCTGCTTTTCTTCGTGCACAAGCAGCTTTCATGGCTCTCCTACACTCACAGTGCTTTGCCTGTGCTTACAGACCACATGTCAGTGGTACCCCCCCTGAGGGAAGGAGGTGCTCACTGTGGACCATGTGAACCAGCCAAAGCATTATTTTAATAAGCGCTTGGTGTTTACGTCATGTTATGTATATCATTTTTAACCCTTAACATGATGTTAAAATGGCCACACATGTACACAGCTATGTATTCATTACCTCGTGCTTATACATTTTGTCCCGTTTGTGTTTCAGGTACCCCTGTCGTCATGTGTATTGTTCAGAGCAGAGCTCGTCAGGTCCAAATCTGTCTGCTGGGGACAGAAACACTGATGGCCACGAGCAGGAGCAGGACTCCGCGCAACCAAAGGTTTGTTGGAAATGTATTCTCAGTGTTTCTTCTTGATCAGCCGCCTGCTGGTTCTCATACTTCACTTCTTTGTAAGTTGCTTAATGAGTAACTGTAAATGTGATTCACATGGGTAACGTGGCTGGTTTATCTGGTTGGCCAGGATTGCGTCATTGCAACGTTGAACTCATTGATTGATCCTGGTGAAAGAAAATTGGCAGAACTACTGTGTAAGACAGAAGCGTTTAGAATTGGATCAAGTACATTTATGACCCAGTGTAGACTTCTCTTATCTTAGAAAAGGTTTTATCTAGATTGTAAAACATTGTGATCTCCCTGTTTGTTGAATATCCGTAATATGCTTTTGCACTACGTAATTGTTTTTATCCTTAAATATGTTTTCAGGTTTTTTTTTTGCTTGCATTATTAAATTTGTTTTGTAAGATGTTTGCGTGTTCAATAAAGCTATTATAATAAGATTGTGAGCCAGTAAGCCCTGTTGAAAAGTAGAGAGCATGGAGGGAGAGGTAGCAGCTATAGAGTGGGGCTAATCTGAGAGGTACCAGATTATAGTGGCCTGCCTGTGGATGGTGGGAGAATGATGATATTACATAAGTACCATCAGTACATCACTCTTCATCATTACATGTTGTCAGGAGGCTATGCCTCTCTTTATAATGAGGCGTAGGGGCGGTGGTCATACAACTCTGTGAGGTTGAGATTATAGAAAGTCAACCACAGACTGAAAAGGATCGAAAAATGCCTAGAATTGGGACGGCTAAGGAAGGAGAGGAGACTAATCCGTTTTAAGTCAATCTGTGGCCCCAGCTCCCTCCGCTCTGAGTGGAGAGTCGGGGGATCCTGCAACATGAGGTTGCCTGATGCTTGCACCGGGTTAAGTTTTGGATGTCCTCAGATGCTATGAATGGGCCCTCCACATGTGTATTTGTGTCATGTGTGCACAAGGGCCAGAATGAATGTCAGCTTCAGGGAACCGGTTTGCACGTGTGAGCACAGAAGAAGGAGAATCATTGTTTGTGGTTCAGCCGCAAACGGTCGTGCTGGTGCAATTTAACAGGGCCGTCAATCTGTCACTGGCAGGCTTTGTTTGTACATCAATAAAAGGCGATTTCACAACCCTACGTGCAAACACGTCTCCGCCAGTTTATCTGATCAGGTGTGCTTCTTAAAGTAATTTTTTGTCCTTTGATGGCTCTCACGACTCATAATTTGATTGTTTACCATAGACTAACAATAGTTTTAATTTTAATCCTCAACATTACATTTGGATTTAGGCCAACACCTAAAGTAAATGTTTATCAGGTAGTGACCTTTCTCACACTGTAACTGCTTTGTTAACGTTTCTCTTATTCAAACCGGCGACGCGTGTAATGATGTGTAATTTGCCGTGCTTTATTTCCCCAGGAGGTGGAAGAACGGGCGACGCACACATCATATGATGTGGGACTACAAGCGGAGAGAGCATCGCTAGAGCAGTTGGCAACACACAGCACACACCAAGAACAGGCACACAATTCACCTGTGAGTTATTGAAGTAATGATGGCAATAATGACAGCATCAAATCTGTCTTGAGTCTTGAGGACATGGGTAGAACTTTATTTGATAGAATGCTGTTGGACTTTAAAATAACAGTTTTGGTGTTTCCCCTTGAACATAGGAGCTCCCACTAATCTCTGTCAACAATCAGGCCAAAGTCCTGTTCTTATTATCTGCTTTCATATCATAGTACAATTTTGGTAATACTGCAATATATGCCCAGCCCTCCTCAAAACCTGTTGTTGTTTTAAAATGAGGAGATGAAGGATTCAAACCAAACTAGGTTGCAAATAAATGAGGAACGTTTGAATGATTTTCTTAGTTGTGAGTGTTTTCTCTCTCCAGACTGTGAATTCACAGGAAGCTGTGGTGGAGGAGACAAAGCCCGACCCAGAGCACCATCCTGTACCTGTCGCTCCTGAGCCAGAACCCCACCCAGACCTCCTGGCTGATGTGGTCCCTCAGTATGACATCCAGGACCGGGACCGGGACCATGACCAAGACGCCCGCGTGTCCTCCACACCTGACTCATTTCCAGCACAGGGCCACGTGTCCACAGATACCCCTGCTCCAGCAGAGATCCCCAGCGATACACCCACCGCAGACCCCAGCATTGAGTCAACCCCAGCCCCATCCCAAGACGAACCTGAACACACACCTACCTCAAACAGCGACATCCCGACACACACAGGGTAAGCTTAGATTCAGTTCTCTGGCTTTAGAAGTTGGCTATAACCACATGAGAGACACATTGGAGAACTGAAATTCAATTCTAACCATAGATGTCTGAAGAAACAATTGTTCTTCCCATGATGGTTAAAGCCAATTTCAGCCCATTCCAGACGCATTTAATATACTGTACGCAGGGAACAGTTTTCACCGTCATTGTCATGCCATGGCATGTTTTGTTTCACTTTTATGTTGTTCAGCTTTTGTTTGATTTAGTTTGGTTCATTTGAATTTTGTTTTCCAATTGAACAAATGTAAAGGATTGATGGCAAACTAAATGGGAAGCTCGTCAGTGTCTGACATTTCCCATATTTCCACATCACTGTTCATGGAACTGGTGCTCATCGCTGAAAAGTCACACGCACAGACACCTCTTCATTTTCATTGAGTGGACTCAGCAATGGACATGTGTGGAAATGTACACTCATATGGACATGGAACTCTGGCCAAGTTTAGTCTTCTGGGAGGACATTTCAAGACGAATATGTCCGTGGCAACTTTTCATCATCACCTTTCTTAAACTGGCCGTCATCATCAGGACATTTCAGCCACCATTTCAATCCCTGTACATCCAGCTGCCCCATCAGCCAGCGACCTCTCCATCCCTTTTGTCCACCCCCTTTCTCTCTCTGCTCTCTTTTTGTCCCTGTTTTTCTTCCCCTCCTGCTCTCCCCATGCTCCGTGTCATGTATCTCCTTACCCCTCGCTCCCTTGTCCCCGTCCCGTCCTCTCTGCCACCCCTTCCTCCTCCCTCTGTCCTCCCCAGTCTGAGGTGTGGTAAACGGCGTGTCCTTTCTTTCCCTCAGTGCAGTGTGGGTTGCCAGTGCAGGAGATGAAATCCCAGCAGACAGCTTTGTCTTTGCTGAGCACTCTGACTCACAGTGCTGGGTCATTCCCCCCAAACTGGCAACCTGTGAAAACTCTCCTTTTGGCAGCCCTCTCCTCAGGTGAGTTTCTAAACCCTGGAAGCCATTGAAAGCACAGAGACAGGTAATCAAGGTAGAAGCCACACCTCTCTGCTACGCGCATCCATCGTCCTCTGGCCTTGCTTTCCCTCTACCATTTTTTAGTTTATTTCTCCCATTGTTTTGCCTGCTCACATCCAGCGGTTTGTCAAAATAAATAAAAGGAATATTCTACTTTGTCACCCGTCCAACATTGCTGTTCACTAATTTGTGTCCTCCGCCCCTCTCTCCTCCTCCCTCTCCATCTCCCTCTCTTCTCTCCAACTCGTCCTCCCTCTCTGTGTCATTGACACTATGTCTTTGCTGTAGTGTGAATGTGGCTGGCACAGAGGACCAGTTTGTAGACCAGAGCCATAGTTCTAGTCCCGACGTAGAAGTCCAGACTTCTCCAGGCCATGTGGACCAGGAACCTCAGCAACGCCAGGAGCCGGACCCTGAGCTGCCTCATGTGGACCGAGAGGGCAACAACTCCCACCATCACGAAGAGCAGGAGGTTAGCGACACAAATATCTCACTGAATCGCTGTAGGTGGAACGAAGCGCAAAGGAAGGTTTAGTCAATTATTATATCCAAAGTGCAAGGGACTTCAGTGCTCAAGTAAGATCTTTTCATCATGAGCAGCATAATGTAGAGGGCTCACAGAGGTCTTTGACCAGTGTGTGTGTGTGTGTGTACTTTTCACGCACTGTGTGAGATAACAGTATTGGTATCATGTATCATAAGATATTCGACAGCTAAGGTGGACCACTGTCAGACATAAACATGGACAGTGTGTTCTGCTGAAGGGTAAACACCACTGTTGGCCTCTTGGACTTTGGCTCCCGGGCAACCTATGTAATCTATATCACTGCCTTAACACACGTCAACGTACATGGTTCACATGATACGACAAGCTGAGGGGTTGGGCCAAAGGATGTCGTAGTCGGGACGGGTTTGTGTGAGAACGTGTTCATGGCTTTTTAATTAGGTTGAAGGAATTTACGATAATTGTTCCTATTTGTATGCTGTTCTGCCGCTTCAGAGCCAAGATCTGGTGACTAATCTTTATGCGGCTAGCAAGGATGCCTGTCAGACTGTTAGGTTGTTTTATAAAAGCCTGCCTGAGTTGGTGGATTTTTGTGATCGTACTCTCTCATGGGGCACAAAATGGTGTTTATATAATCCATCAAAATATTACTCACAGCTCGATGCATCTCAATGCTTTAGCGGCCCCCGGGCTCGTTGTACTGTGCATGCCTTTGGTTGGTCGTAGCATGCAAGATGAGCTTCTGACATGAATTTCACCTCTTGGCTCAACAACCACATATTTAACATTACGCTACAACTCTTGCATGTGATAATCCATGCACATTTGGAAGTTCAATGTGTTTTGACGATTTGTACACATCATATATATACAGTGTCAAATGTCTGCCTGTGTGTTTCAGTCGGAAGATGCCAACGTTGCCAGGGAGACTGATCCATCGGTGCCCAGCAAAGAGGACATCCCGACCTTTGACGAGTGGAAGAAACAGGTCATGGAGGTGGAGAAAAGTATGTGCACACATGCTGGAATCACAACTACAAATACGGAATGTGAACAGACACACAACTCTGCAAACAAACGGCAACCTCGTTTTGAAGGTTTTTTTCGCTCCCATAAAGGCGGCTCATTTTTCAAAGATCAGAGATAGTGCGAATACGTTGAGCACAGGTGCAGTTTTGTAGCATTGCTTCTTCTGTATACAAAGCAGGCCTTCACACAGCTTTTACAATCTACCTTTTATGTCCCATCGCCTTCCTTACTGCAGGTTTTTGTACAGTATTCCTCCCTTTCTCTGTTTCTTCTTTCCTCGTGTTCGCTTCTTGCCCACCTTCTCTGTCTTTCTGTGCAGGCCATGCGCAGTGGCCAGCAGAGCGTACATTTATGTGTTGCATAACCTCTACGTGTTTCCCTCAGGCAGCACTGTCTTTTTCCACTGACTCTTTAACAGGCGTAACTAGTCTCTGTCCCTTTGTCCAGGTCAGTCCCTCCATACCTCACCCAATGGCAGCCCCCATCCAGTGAAGAAGGTTCAGAAAAACTTCAAGAACAACTATGCCTCTGTGGAGTGTGGTGCCAAGATACTTTCTGCCAACAATGAGGCCAAGGTTAAACACACATCACCATCCGTTCCCTACACACAGCCTGTCACGATGGTGTCTAATGTTCACCGAATAAAAGTGATAAGAATGAATGATTGTGATGGCCGTTTGATGCTAATATTTAGAATCACCAAGACAGTCTCAGATGTTGCCATGCCAACCTGTGCAAATGCTCTCTGTGAGCGCCTGTGTAACTCTGCTCCTCCCGCCTCTGTTTCAGAGCACGTCAGCTATTCTCAAGGAGAACATGGACCTGTACATGCTTAATCCGTGCAGCAACAAAATCTGGTGAGGCACTTTCTCACATGCACACAAGCGCTGCTGGCATACGGTTTGTCGTTCAGCTTTTGAAGACATTCTCTTTCGCTCTTCTCTGCCCCCACCTCCAGGTTTGTGATTGAGCTCTGTGAACCTATTCAGGTCAAGCAGTTGGACATTGCTAACTTTGAGCTCTTCTCATCTACACCTAAAGACTTTCTAGTTTCCATCAGTGACAGGTATATATATATATATATATATATATATACACATGTTGTACACACACTCCCACTCCCAATGTGCACACACCTTACCTTCCATCCACGTTTTGTTTGCAGATATCCTACCAACAAATGGGTAAAGCTGGGTACGTTCCACGCCCGTGATGAACGCACGGTCCAGAGTTTCCCACTGGATGAACAGCTTTATGCCAAATACATGAAGGTAGTGCCTTATTGTTTTTACCACTAGAATTATACGTTCATTTGTCAAGGGGAAGGATAAACAATGAATCTATTCATTTATAAAAAAGTGCATTACAGTCTCTAGCCAGGATATAAAGATATACAGTCACACAGATTTGTTAGAGCTCAGGGGACGCTCTTATGACTTCATGGTTAGTTACCCTCTCATCTCATCAGCACGGCCAGTAACTGCTCCCTTGCCTGGATAGAGGAATGTGACTGGGGGATTTTTATTTATTTTCTTTATTCAGGGTGAAATATGATGGTTAAGCCCATCAGTTGCTGCATTATATTCATTTGGATATATGTGTTGATGTAATTATTATTCAAAGTATCGCTGCTTTTCTGAACTGTCTCTGCTCTCTCTCTCCCCCTCCGCAGTGTCGCTCATACGAAATTGTTCAGTCAATTTATGTTTAGATAACAATGGTTTTTATGTGATGAGTGTGGGTTTTATGTGTGGGCGCTTATTCCGTTTGATGAACTGTGAAGTAATTGGGTTTTATGCCTCACAATGTTTTTTATCAAGGAGTCTTTGGTTGCCATATCTAAGCAATGTAAACCTGTTATGTCTTGTTGTGATGTTGTACATCTGTCTCTTGCTTGCCTGTCTGTCTCTCTCTCGTCCCTCTTCTTTCTAACTGCTAATAAAACATCTCACTCTAGTAACCTGCCTGTGGACTCTTGTAGAGCAATGTTCCAGCCTATGTCGGCATTGTTTTGTCTTATCAGAGAACCAGCCTAGCCAAACTGTAACCAGATGCTTGACTTGCTTGTAGCTTGAATCTGTCTTTTATTGATTTCTTTCTCTTTTTTTTTTTATTTCTCTCTCCGACTGTCCCACTCCTGTCTTCCTCTTGCATCAGATGTTCATCAAGTACATAAAGGTTAGCACTTTTCTCTCTCTGTCGGAGGTTATGAAGCACTGTAAAAAGTGCTGGTAATGGTCACAGTCTTTTGCTTTGGTGGCACCATAGTTGAAGTTATCTTTAATGCATGCAGAAGAGATTAATTAAGTAGACCTTTCACACAACATTATTGTCAACGCCTGGCAATTCTAGTATTTATTTTTCCTTATTTGGTGAATTATGGGTGTACTTAGTGGGGATACATACAGAATATTATTGGTATTGGGATAGATGCTGTTGTTCATGTGTGGATATATTGTCAGTTTAGCGCTTTGTCCTTGTGCCGCGCAGGTTGAACTCCTCTCCCACTTTGGATCAGAGCACTTCTGCCCTCTCAGTCTCATCAGGTAAGATCCAGACATCAGACAGCCCAACAAGTTTCCATTTCACCTTTCTTTTTCTAGTTGGTCACATTGTTTCGGAGGATTTGCAGAAGACTAAACATAAATTGAGGCTTATACATTTTGAACAAATTCTGAGAAGATCTTTATGATTATTACGGGGCTCTGAGAAAGTCTTAAAAATTTTAGAAACTTGAAACATTTAATCTGTAGAAAATCAATGTTGATTTACTCCAAGTAACAGATGAAAATCATGCAATTATTTGATTTCCTCAAGCATGTAAACCGTCCATTGATCTATAAACATTTTCACACCTGGCATGTTTTTATTCTGAAGCTAATTAAGCATTGAGTTGTCTTAAATTTGGCAAACGATAAAATCTGATGAATTCCATTCATGTTTATGGCTTAGTCCACATTTTCCATGATGTACAGACAAAGATAAGAGTACAGTGTGCATGTAGATGTGTTTCATCTTTCAGAGGTGTAGCACCACTGTGGAACAGCTCACGTCAGAACGAACGTTGAACTTTCTGTCCCTTTAACTAAAAGAACTGTAAACACTGAGGGAGAACAGGATGTATCAGTACTCCAAACCACACACTGTTTGAAATGATGAATGATGCTACCTGATACTGATTTTATCCAGGATAATACAAAACTATGCACATGCTTAACCAGAGTAATACTGTATTGTACTGTACATTACAGGAGTCTTCCTATCTTTTTTGTAAGTAGATCCGTGTTGGTTAGAGAGGAGACTTTTGTTGTTTGTTAGCGTCCTGTGTGTAAAAATATCTATAAAGATTTTTATTCAAGAGCCTAGAAAGTAGCTATTGGGATGGCTGTGCATTGAGAAGTTATACTGAGTCTCAACAATTCAGACCCTCTCTTGTCCACAATGTCAGGTTTATCATGCTGTGTTGGACATTCAGATAATTCACAGAATTCACTCTTATCTGAAGATGGTGTGTGTTGAGCTTTTTTGTCCTTTAGACTTTAGTTTTGAGCAAAATCAATAAAGTTCATCTTATCTTAATTTCATACCAAAACACACAAGGACACACCTACATGTCACATAGGACATACCTACATGACCTACATGTCATCAAGGACTGAGAGATTTGCTGTAAGGGGGTTGACTTGGCAGGATTGTAAAACCCTCTAACCTTTAAAAAAAAAAGCAAGTCCGAAATGATTTGCTAGAGTTCCTCTGTATTGTAAAGGCCACGTAGAAAAGAAGTGCTGGAGTCTGCTGACATCAGACAGTAATGGTTATGTATACATTATAATAACGCCTAAATGATTTTGACTCCTTGCAGATAGTCATATGTTTTTACATAACCTGTTTATAAGAGTTAGTTAAATGGGGTGATATTTCAAGTACATTTTGCCTTCATATTATCTAATCTTTCCATGGAGAAATTCTTTCACCTTTTGTTGTGGACTAACAACAATTTTAATGAAGTTACTGGATGCGTATGTATAACAGCATGTGTGTGTTTGTGTGTTGTGTGTAGGGTGTTTGGTACCAGCATGGTGGAGGAGTATGAGGAGATAGCAGAATCCCAGTATCCTTCAGAGAGACTGGAGTATTTGGATGAAGATTATGGTAAGATGGTTAACTCAAAATAATTGTATGCAATGATTTGCAGGACACTTACATGTATGGTATATCAGTAATCAATGTCATCCAACCATCTTGATTCAAATAATACAATAAACGTACAAGGTATAAAGGACCTTGACAAAAGAAAATAATATATTTCCAAACAACTGTTACAAACCAGGGGGGGAAAAATAATCCATGACCTCATGTATTCAGTTTTGGTGCAGATGCTTTGTTTTCCCCAAAGTGACCTTCAGGCTGTGTATCACCCCCAACCAGCTCCAAGCTATCAGAATCTTAACTTTCAGCATTACCACACTTTTTCATAAAATAAGACCAAAGATAAGTCATCAAATTCAGTCCTTTGCTGACCACAATAATCAGAAAAACCAGAGAAAATGGGTTGGAACTGCTTTATCAGCTCACCAACACTGGCAACATTCTTTATTTCTTGGTATTCTAAGTGCTAAAAAACATCTGGCATATATAAACCTTTTAAAAGCTGTTGCTTCATAAATAGGAGTATGAAGGGGAAAATGTTTTCATAATGTGCCCACTGCTATATTTCAAGACGTAGCCACGCCTCTTGGCACACAAACTTAAGAGTGTGCACACAAATAATAATCTCCTTTCCCTTGAAACACCTGCTTGTACCCCATGTGTGTTTCATGGGTATTCAACATAACTACTATCTAGACATCCTTGTATAGCATGACGTTTAGGACATACAACATAATTTACAAAAATCCAAAGTAGATGAGTAGAGAACTGATGTGAAAACCTTTTTTCCCCCAGACTATCCTCCTGGCTACCAACCATCAGAGGACAAGGCCTCTAAGAACCTGCTGGGCTCAGCCACCAGTAAGTACCTGCACACTGTATATAACCACACTAACAGACTAAATGACAGCAAATATGTCTGATTAATATCAACGGAAGAAGAGATGAACGAGGTATTACAGCCATTGCTGCACACGCGTGGAAGTTACCCTACAGAAATGATTAATCCAGCTTTAGGTTAAACGTACAATCATTACCTGGGAGCCAGGTTTGAATGTTCTAACCTATTTGACCTCACATGCACACACAGACTTGGGAGACTGAGACCAGTGTTTGGGTCAAAGACATGTTGCTCACACTAGATATTTTTTGACCATGCACACGAGCGCGTGTGCACACAGTGGTGCCTCTTGTGCCTCCTGCTTTGTGAATGGAGGTGTGGCAAATAGGTTGCAGCATTCCTCGTGACACACACCCACACTCGTTAGGCCTTAAGCTATAAACCTATAAAAAAGCAGAGTAAAACCGCTTTACTTTCCACTTTGGTAGGCGCTGTAAAACGGAACAGCACTTCTATAAAGCCAAACTTCACAACAGAAAAGTAATGTAGAGAAAAGTGAATAATGAATCAGTTGGGAGTAATGTTAAGAAAGGAGAGGAAGGGAAAATGCCAAAGCCTGTGGTTTGATTGATCTATTTGCCTCCAAGCTGATTCCTGTCCAACAACCGCATGACTTTCAAAACAATGATTCCATTTTGTGTGTGTTTGTCTTTTAGATGCTATCCTCAACATGGTCAACAATATTGCTGCTAATGTGCTGGGCGGTAAGCCAGAGCTCGAGGGAGGACCGGGCACAGAAGGTATTTATTCCTACCCTCGCCTTTTTCCACTAGGTTTTGCTTTGTGTCTCCAGACTTTATAAAGGGGCACTTCATTCATTTTCAACCTGAATTCTATCATTTAAGTGTTGGGGGGGACATGTGAACATTAACTGTTAAACAATTTTTTGTAGACTCAAGATTATTTTGTATTTGCCCTCTGGACCACAGTAGACGATTTCCTGTTGTTGTTTGTCGGTGTTCAAAATCCCTTTTTGAGTGTTATCTTTTAAAGATCAGAATTCAGGAACTTTTTTGGTAGAAAATTGCCACATTCTGAATTACGTAAATAACTTGATTCAGTTAAAAGGTTTTCTTAAGGCGAAGTGACATTGTAAAAGTCTTATTGCTTTCTTCAAAGCCATTTGCTTAAGGTGCACATTTTAGTTAGTTGGTGCTCAGTGAAATGTAAAGCACTGTTTTAAGAGATGAAGATCGATAAAAACAAAGTACAGTAAAAGCTGATGGAATTGACAACATTTCTTCATTGCATGCTTCATTGTATTTGCTTAAAAATTGTGCATCTTATTTGTGAAAAGTACCATACTCTTCCTCTGTGTGCTCTCACACTGTTCAGTTTGGGCCTTTAACCATAGGCCTGCTCCACATGCTGTATCTTTCCACATATTGTTTAGATTATAACTGGTTCCAAAAGTAGGTTACTGTATTTTAAATCCTTCGCATATGCATGGCCTGAATGTTTGCTGAGGGAGCCAGATGTTTTTCTGGCTGCTGGAAGAATTTCAACATTGACTATCTGCGTTGTATTTCTTGGCAACTGAAGCTTGGATGCTTTAGGACTGAGGGGGCCCTATGACGCCAAGCTCGCTCCAAGCACTGCTCACCCCACAGGGAGCCTAAATCAAAATACCTCCCTCAGCTTTAGCCTCCCTAGCAGCAAAGTGTCTGTACCTCGTATGCTCTTATACAGAGACTTTCACAGCTGCTCTGCTTAAACTAGACGTTTCTTTTTGGAGCTGCGCAACAGGCAACAATTACAACACCAAATCAGCAACTACACCACCAACATTGTGACACTAATTTATCCTTCACTGACTTAAGTCTATGTGCTTAAACTCATTTGCATCGAAAATGCCAGACAGAACTTTGTAATACTGAGGTCATGAAAGAATCTGAAGCATATAGAGAAGGGAAGTAATTCAATGTTCATGGCATTAAAATATTAGTTGAGCAGTTGAGTCAATATATTTCCATGAATTTAAGAACAGGTCTAAAGTTCAAGAGTTTAGCCTTTTGTCATTTTGCTAATTCTTTCCAGTGCCAGGGGATGAGAACTGTAACCCAATCTTTGCAATTTTTTAGTTCTTGCAGGAGGAACAAATGGCTATACCAAGTCTCTGTGCAACTCTATGAATTAAAGTAAAAATCATTCAGCACCAAACAAAATTTTCCTCCCATTTATTCAGCAACAAATGCTGCTTTATGGGGCTGAGTGTGGGAGAGAGAGATTAGTTCTAACTGGACCAGGCTGGTTCATAGTATTTTTGACTTTCCCAAACATGGGTTTGCCAACCACAGTGTGTTCGGAAAAGGGTCTCCATTGTACACGCTCACATAGGATTTGGGAGAAATTCACTGCTGCCAAGCTATGTGGTTGTGTGCAATCTGAAACTGTGGCTGGAGTCATTGAAGCCGGGCTCTGAGTTTGTTGTCTGTTTGTCCCAACTTTCAGCCAATGCAACAGCAGAGATCCAAAATGGGAAGGAGGGGAGCCCAGAAGCTGTGCCTAAACCTGCTGATACCCTCCACAGTTCTGGAATGTAAGATGTGAACAAACACCAATACAAGAGTATAAATACATTTATGTATCACACAAGTATAGCTTTAGGAAATTTTGGTGATGTTGTGCTGAATCTGCTCTTTTTCTTTACTTCAGACCTGAGACAACAGATCCAGGGCAACTTGCATCCCAGGAGGATTTTCATTTGTCCAAAGACTCCTCCACATCTTTCCCCTCATCACCAGATTTGGATGAAGATAGACAGATTGTCACTCTGGTCGAGGAGGAGGAAGACGAAGAGCCCAGACAGTCTACTGTCACCCTGATGGAGGAAGAGGGGGAGGAGGAGGAGGAAGAGAAGACAGAAGAGCAGATGAGGAGAAACCGATGGGAGAGCCAGGCCTATTGTCCTTTCTCTTCCCTCTCTTCCCTGTCTCTGTCTTGTATGGTCACCCTGCCGGAGCTTCTCCATCGTTGGTGCTCAGCCCGGCTGGCCAAGGAGAGACTCCGCAGCCTTAGACGGAGGCAGCTGAGCACTCAAACACAAACACACCCTGATGCACACACCCCTGCCCTCAACCACACACCTCCACAGATTCCTGTCCCCATCCCCTCGCGTGCCCAGGAAACCCTTCCCGTCACAGAAAAAGTTCCACAGCCGGAGAAGCCTCTCCATGGACAAAATGAGGGTAAACCCCCAGGTGATGTACACAAAACTCACACACATCACAGCACTCACACCCCTGACACCCATAGCACAGAGCTCCACATTGTCCTTGAGCCGAGCAGAGCCTCCACCATCCCTTCTCACAGCTTCTCAGACGTCCACTCTTCCCTGAGCCAGCCTACCCCCACCCACGACGATGAGCCGTTACCTCCCATTAAAGATGCAGCCCTGGACCCTGTGCCCACTCCAACCCTCCAAGTGGTCTCTGTCCCAGAGACCAAGGCCAGCAGTGCCACGCCCACCCCTACTGTCGTGTCACCCCTCCAGCCTCTGGCATCTGAGACAGCCTCGCCTCAGTTAGGTGTTTTGGTTCCCCCTGTCAAGGAGCAATCTTTCCAGTCTCTGCCCA
>OMOW01029768.1:0-12780 GCA_900312555.1 Lamprogrammus exutus
TGTGTAGATTCTGATGTGTGATTTTGCCCCCTCGTGAATGTGAAGGAGGGAGGACATTCAACATAATGCATTCCAGCCAAATATCCCTTAGTGATGTAAGAGTCCATAACATGCCACCACAACACAGACGCTCCTGTGTTGAATAGCCACGCTATCCTTTTATAATACAGATGACTTTGCATATCTGTCTAAGTCTCAGAGATCCATACTGAAGTGGCAGGGGACTAATAGTGATGTTATACCTCAGGGTTGATCTCTGACTCCTCTCAAAATTGTGTAATAGTGATGTTTAAACCCCTGCTTGGGCGCTTTATTTGGATCTCTGAAAATCGTGGCTCTGATGGCATTTTGAAGCACTCCAGTGCTTCACCCCATCAGTGGCTGTTATGCTGATCTGAACCACAAGGAGGCGCTTCTTTTAAATACAAATCACTGAGTCACACACATACTTTTTGGGTTGTAGTGTGTCAGTTATTATTTGTGATTAATTTGTGGTGGAAAAGGGAAACCAGAGCGGAGGTGTCCAGTTACATTTTCAACATAAGCATTATGAAACCATAGCCATTTACTTTGCTATATACTCTTACACTTTGTACCTATGGTTGTTATCATGAATTTTTGTACAACGGGCATTTTTATCAGTCTGTTCTAATGTTCTTTATCCTTCTTTTTTAGGGTTTTTTCAATCCCATCACTGACCTTATAAAGACACATGGCAGAGTTTGTGGGTGGGTAAAGAAAACTTTGATCCCTAGCATTCCATGAAATCATTGACAAATCAATGTATTATTGATTTCAGATTTTCCACAGTGTGAAAGCAAAAAGACTAAAAAACTACTTTTTTCCCAATGAGCAAAGTGAACACATTTTCTCATAAAGATTTTGATTATGTTATCGTGCATTAAAATGTTGGACCTACATGGTGGCTCAGTGGAAATTGGTCAGCGTGGTTGATGAAGTGCCTGTTTGTATACAGCTGACCCTCCTGTGATATCTGTCAGAACCTTTCCGTGTTGCCTAACCTGACCTTAAAAAGGAAATTATTTCACAATCCTTCCACAATACAAAATGCATCAACCTGCGAGTCCCTACACATTGTTAACAGGTTGATGATTGTTCAGAAAATAAGCGACACACTTTAGTATGCGCACAGAGACTATATTTCTCTCAACAGAGTGAGACTTACACAGGTTTTAAAGAGTTGAGAGGGAGAAGTAAAAAGGAATGCAACTTCAGATAAGGTTGTTATGAGACAGGGCCAGTTGTTCCTGTTGAAGGCCGTTTGTGTGATAGTAGAATTCATAGCACAGGACAGAGGAGACTGTGTGGGTGGAGAAGCTACTTGTTGGTGCGTTGCACAGCAATCTTTTTGCTTGTGAGTCAAATCAAAAACTGTATACATATGTACAAAGTCTCCACTTAAGCTGTTATGGATTGGCTTTGCACAGACAAAAGGAAAAATTAATGTAAACACTATTATATGAAAAAATATGCTCATCTCTCTACTTCAGCTTCTGCTTTTAAAGTGGTTTATGTAACAAACGTCATTTCTCTGTGCATAGGAAATTACAGTAAAGCATAGGATTTTTTAAATAGGAGAGTTGTTGTACAGATCTGTGCTTTAGCCCGGTACAGGAAACCTAACTACCTTACTTACCCATACAACCCCTGACTTGTTTTGCAATACACCCAGAGACCCTCATTGGTGGACCCCATTTGTCTGCTGTATTTGTTCATTTGTCTCTGACTTCGTTTGGTATATTTCAGGTACTATATAGGCCGTAGACCTGTTGTGGTGGTAGCAGACCCTGACATGCTCAGACAAGTGATGGTCAAGGACTTCAGCAGCTTCACAAACAGAATGGTGAGCACATTGTCCACAAAAAGACAATGGAGGTACCTGCATCTAAGTTTGTCCAGACAGATGACACTGATGTGGGCCAGCGTGTGTGTGAGAGAGAAGAACTTTCTCTGACAGCAGTCTGCTTATTCAGAATGTACACGTTCACCTTTATGAACGCTCATATAAACAGTAGACAGTGAATCATATCTGTGATGTGCACACGTGCTGGTGCTGATTACAATAACACTCTTCTGTCCTTCTGTGTAGCCTTTTCGCTTTGCCACCAAACCTATGAGTGACTGTCTGCTGGCACTGAGGAATGAACAGTGGAAGAGAGTCCGGAGCATCCTTACCCCATCGTTCAGTGCTGCCAAGATGAAAGAGGTGAGGTGGAAATGCTCCTGTCAACGGTGTAATGACCAGAATAAGAAAATATTAATTACAACTGCCACATTCTTTGGTTTTTAGATTTACTAATCAGACAAACAATCAGAAAATAGGCGAGTCAAATAAATGTCACTGTATGTTCTCTGCCTGATCTATCATGGCAATTATGGCCAAGCATTGCTGTCGTTTTCTTTGGTTATAGATGGTTCCCCTCATCAACACAGCCACTGATGCCCTGATGAACAACTTGAATGTCTATGCTGAGTCAGGAGAGGCCTTTGACATCCACAGGTAATAAAAAAAGAAAAAGCACAGTCGCAGGTAATCCTCCTGTGCCCCTGGTCATTTGTTACATATCCAGATAATTACCATATACTCACACACAATGTATGTCTGTGTGCGTGTTTCTGCATGCGTGATTTGCAGGTGTTTTGGCTGCTTCACCATGGATGTTATTGCCACTGTGGCGTTTGCAACTCAGGTGGACTCCCAGAACAACCCAGATGACCCCTTCGTCCGCCATGCTCAGCTGTTCTTCTCCTTTTCTTTCTTCAGGCCCATCATGCTGCTTTTCAGTCAGTTCAATCTGTTTGTATTTGTATGTGTCATGTGACTAGAGAAAACAAACTGTGTCTCTACTCTACTTGATGATAACTGTGAAGAAAAGAGATGTCATTCAGATGTCATTCAATCAAGTGTGATTTCAGTCTGGGTTATACTAACAAAGTCTGTATTTGTGTCCAGTTGCTTTTCCTTCCATCCTCACTCCTTTGATGAGTCTCATCCCCAACAAAAGACGAGATACGATGAACCAGTTCTTCATCAGTATTATTCACAAGATTATCAAGCAGAGAGAGGAAGAGCCTCCTGAACAGGTGTGACACAGCCAGGTTTGATTTACTGCATCAAACTGTAATTCACTGCAATATCAGAAATCTACACATTCACGATTTAAGTGCCACATGAAAATGCTTGGTTAAACATTTACTGAAATATTTACTTAGGGGTTTACCTCAGAATTTGTTCAAAAGAAGCCTGTATGGTTTAAAGTGAAAATATGGGGGTATTGTGTAGGGCAACAGAAAGTATTGCACATACACTGTAGATTTCTCTGCTGCTGTTTATGTTTAAATATGTAATGTGTTTGCTGCGTTGTGTGATATCAGGCTGCCTATACATTAAAAGAACCCTGTGCTATAAAAGTAAAAGCACAAATGCAACATTAAATTCATGCCATGCTCATACTAGCAGATGCTGTCTGTTAAAGCTCATTTTCCATTTGGGGACGTTAACTCTTCAAATCTGTTCATTCTTTATACCATCCAAAAAGGGGAAAAAATCCTACATTTCCTGATATATTACTTTTAATTAATTCTGGTGTTTTACATTTTTTGGCATGTAGAGGCGTCGGGACTTCCTCCAGCAGATGTTGGATGCACGGGGCAGCAATGAGCATGCGTCTTTGGAACACTTTGACACTGCAAACCAGCCTGATGAGCTCAAGCACCATCAGGCACACCAGTCGGCCTCTGAGCATGACGGTGACCATCATCACCCACAGGAGCCACGCACCAGGCGGCCACAGAAGAGGACGATGACGGAGGATGAGATTGTGGGTCAGGCCTTTGTTTTCCTCTTGGCAGGCTATGAAACCAGCAGCAACACTTTGGCCTTCACCTGCTACCTGTTGGCCATCCACCCGGAATGTCAACGCACATTGCAGGCAGAAGTGGATGAGTTCTTCTCCAGACATGTGAGCGTGTTGGCTTGTGGTTGTTTGATCTGACTTCGGTGCACTTTCCCACCACTTAGCCAGACAGCTCAGCTTTTTAAATTTGTGTTCAAGTCCTGAATGATGACCTGTGTTAAGGTGAAAAGACCTTTGTAAAGACAGTAATACTTGCTGTGAGGCGACGGTAGTAACCACCGTGCAACCCCAAAGTGTGACAACCCACAATTGTAAGAAGCCCTGATGTGTATCAAAGTACATATGGACATCTTATCACATGTTCTATCTTTCACAGCTTTCAAAACTTTTACAAAAGCTGAATAAAGCCTTTTTTAATAGTCAGACGTCTTGCCCTATAGGCCTAGAAATGTATAATTTTAGAGTTTATTTTTTATTCTCCCCTCTGTTGCAGGAATCACCCGATTACAATAATGTCCATGAGCTTAAGTATTTGGACATGGTTATATCTGAAGCATTGCGCCTGTACCCTCCTGGATTCAGGTACATTAAAAACATTATATAAAGATAAAATATGCATCTTTTTTTCAGGTTTTCTTCTGCAAACAGGGATTTTTGGTTATTATGCTGACCAAAACCAAATTTTCCCAAACATCAAATCTTTTTCAGCTCCGTAATGTAATGAGGTGTTTAAAGCATACCAGATTCTTGTTTTTGTCTCATTTTGCCCCGCAAAGGTTTGCGCGGGACATTGAGCAGGACTGTGTGGTGAATGGCCAGTTCCTCCCTAAAGGAGCAACACTGGAGATCCCCGCGGGATTCCTCCACTATGACCCCGAACACTGGCCAGAGCCAGAGAGGTTCATCCCCGAGAGGTAGGACACTGTCGGAGTAGTAAAACAGCAAAAATAGCAAAGCTGAAGAGTCTGAACCTACTCGTTGACAAAATTTGAGGGCAACAGCCAGTGAAATTGCTGATTCCCTGTTGTGACTTTACTAGAAGCTGCTGTTAATTATTATGCTGAGCTCATAGTTCAGACAGTCATAATGGGGAGCATACAGTGTATGACATGGGCCCCCAATGCCAAACTAAACTATGCGGTTGATCCTCAGATTCACACCAGAGGCCAAAGCAAGTCGACATCCATTTGTATACCTGCCGTTTGGGGCGGGCCCTCGTAACTGTGTGGGAATGAGGCTTGCCCAGCTGGAGATCAAAATGGCTCTAGCACGTCTGTTCCACGGGTTCAGCATTGTGGCTTGCTCTGAGACAAAGGTGGGTTGGACTTTGGATATGTACTCCCTTAAAGACACCAATCTGTCCAACATAGTTTGTTAGAAAGGATTCGTATACATAACAAGTCTTGTCTTTGTACAGGTCCCTCTTGAATTGAAGTCCTCTAGCACTCTGGGACCCAAGAATGGCATATTTGTCAAAATCACCAGAAGAGGCATGGAGGAAGATCGATTGAATTTTCCAGCAGAGCAATAAATGACCACATATGGAAAGGGTACAAACTACCCAGCTGCTTCACACTGTAACAGGGACATATAGAGACATAAGATCACGTTTAAGTGAGTGAGTTGTTTTTTGGAGTGTGATAGTTGAGTTGACATGTCTAATCAGGGAGTGTGGTGGGCAAACTTTAGGCCCTTTAGGCCCCCTATCAGTGGCTTTATTGATGACTTTGGTGATTAGATTCAGGGTGACAGATGGACATAGAGGACGTGAGAATGAGAGATGGAATCAAGATAAAAACTCACACTTACCTCAGCATATACCAATATTGATCATTTCTGTTGCTGCATTCCATAATGGAAGTGTATTAAGATAATGCACTGTAATATTTTTGTAAGAATCATTAAGATTTGGAAGATTAAGTTAAAGAACAACATTGATTTCACGTTAAGCATTTCCATTAGTTTGCACTGCAAAATATCAGTGTGTATTCTATATCAGTGTGTAAGTGCAACTAATGATTCAGCTGGTTTGTTGTTTTTGCGAGTTACTGAAAAAAACGTTATTATGAAGAGATAAAATGGCAGAAATTTAAACTATGTAGCAAAAGTTACAGCAGTGCGAAACACGTGTGATGCTGTGCTCTGGATCATCGTATCCATCACCTGAACATGACTTCGCTCATTGCCATCCATTTTGTTGTTATTTCTCATGACCTCAACTCATATTTCATCAAGTTTGACAAAGTAATGACTGACCCAAAATGCTCAAAATTATGCACATTTGGTCCACTTTGTAGACAGAGGAACTTCTAGATGTCTTGCTTTTGAATTTCTTGTGAGTAATTTTGGTCAGTATGTGCAAGTCCTGGGAGGGATTCTGAAATGCTTGATCAATGAAGTTGTGAATTAATTTTAACTTGAATGTGTGCACTTTGTATCCAGATTAAGATTAAAATAAATTAAAAAAAGATTTCTCCTGAAATGACACTGACTATAATCAAAGATGATTAAAGACAGTAACCTCTGAAAATGTGAGTTAAAAGAGATGTCAGTAACTTAAAACAAGTTGAATCAACATTTACAATTAGTCATGATGGCATTTATTTGTTTGGGAACATAATGAAAATTAGGGTTCAAATATTTACATAGGCTTGTAATCAGTATTTTATTTATTTCAGGATAAACGATGAATTTCAATCCAGAATTTAACATTTATAGTGCTTGGTAGACATATTTGTATATCATATTTCAGACAAAATCATAATCATAGACATTCTGAAGTGTGAAAATAGCTAGTATTATGCAAGGAATCAATAGAACACACTGAAATAACACAAGCATCAGCAATATTAGAATATTAGAATGATAATCCTGTACCCTTTACGTGTTTATTTGTGTTGCTCCATTCCATCAGTGTCACAAAGCCACAACCTACTGCAAGTAAAACTAAAGAACATCCAAGATTAACATGTTTCACTTGATTAAACCCTGAATAGCAAAGACACAAACAGCATTGTGACTTACAAGTAATCAATAAGGTACTCTGGATAAATCTGTTGTCTGTCGAAGATGACAAAAATGCTTGGGTCACTTTCAGAGTCAACACAGCTATTGTAGAAGCTCTTGCTGGTTCCTTTAGCAGGGGGGCGCATGAAGCTGCTGTGTCCTTTGGTGTACTCGCCCACCAGCACCAAAGCAACAAACATGACCTTGCTCAGGCTCTTTCTGGCTTTGGCATATCTGTTTGAGTATGAAGCATCTCTGGCAAAGTAGCTCCCTGTAAAATGAGAGAACACCATAGACAGTCAAGTGGGGACACAAGTATAATGTGCATGATTCCCTCATTGCTTTAGCTCTGTCGCTGTACAGAATGTTTTGTCATTACATTCTCAGCATTCCTAAGCATGTTGAAAATCTGAAAAGCCTTTCTTTGATGCAACTTTTCAGGTATTGAGAAGTCCTGGATATAATAAATCACAAAAATGTCACTGAAAACAAAATTACAGATGAACTTTTAAAGGGTGTCACAAATTTATGTTACTGTCCCTTTAACAAGTGGCCCTGAAATCAGTTAAAGTACTCCCCTTTTATGTCCGAGATGTAAGCCTGTATAATGAAAACCTTATGGCATTGGTAACTGTTGTTAGGAGACTTTAAAATGTGAACAAAGATTAATGAGGTGGCAAAATAGGGAGAAAATATAATAGAGTTTGGCACAAGAGGATCTGGTGTAAAAAAAAAACCTGATTTTTTACACCATTGTGTGTATTGTCGATGGATACACATTTTGAAAAAACAAAAAACACAATTGGTTGGACAGTGAAACTTAAATGAAAAATTGCAAAACCAAATGGAAAACTATACATTTTTTCCAAAATATCGGGAGAGGCAAGAATCTCTATTTTTGTATCTGTAAACACCGAATTAAGGCAAAAACAATATTTTCATGTAGCTTAGCATAAAATTGTAATGAAAAGCATCTTATATAATCCATAATTTAGGCAGCATTGTGATGGCAAAAAAGGTCATGCAATTAAAATCATATGTTGTGAATTCAGCAGTGTGCATACAATTACAGAAATAAAATCCTATACAGATGAGAATAAATGATTGATAAAGGGTTCTCTCCATCAAGTGGCCATGCTGTGATGACAGCATGTGCAAGAGGAAGCAAGAAAATAATGATAAAGCCCTCAACAGAAAATAAATAGAAACAAATGAGCACAAGATGACTTTTGTTTTAATTTTTGACAAATCTTAGGCAATTAAGTCATGTTGAGCCACATTACGTGTGAAGTTTAAATTACATTTATTTTCCATTTAAGGTCTTCAATCAACAAGGTACTGTAACATTGGGAAATAAAACAACCGAGGACCTTTTTTTGATTTTGTTTGTATGATGTTTTTTGTCTCGTGCAGAGAAATCGCTGCTATGTATTCAAACAGATGGAATACCAACACTAATCAGGTTATGGATTGGATATGCTCTAGACACTGTGATCATCACACTGCAGGAAACCTACACACACCTTTGCCGTAGTGTGTGCCATGGGCTCCGCAGACCCTCCAGTCAAAGTTCTGCTCACAGATTGCCTCAATTATGGACTCGTCTGTCCCATGGAACAAGTACTGCTCATTCACAGGTTTCCCTCCATTCCTCTCCTTCATCTGCTCCTTCTGCCTGAACACACATCAAACAAAGCCAAAAGTGTGTTTCTGATGCACTCTGTAACATGATTGTGAAAAACTACTGTAAGTAGGCCTCCCATCCCCTACCACTGAAAGACTTTCCACAGAGACAGATTCTGGATCCTCTGGATATTGATGATTGTACTGTTAGGCATGGTTCGCTTAAACAGCTTCTCAATCATACTGTACTGCGCTGTTTTGGACAGAGGTACCAGCTGGAAAATACAGTACAGTGCCGGTGAGTACAGGCGTTATTTAATGATGGAAATTGCACAACATGCTATACGGATACCTTATATCCAAAGTCAGGTAGGGCATTCTTGTCCCAGTGGGTTGGGACATTTACAGCTGTGGAGGAGCTGGAGGTGTCTGCTGATGTACTACAGAGGAAATACACAAAAGAACCATATGAGTAGTAGAATCGGATACAGAGGAATCCAAAACATTTAAAACGCAAAGAGAAAGCAAAACATCTGTATCGCAGGGAGTAAAAATACCTTTTCAGCTTAACCTCCACTTCATGAGTGGACACAAAGCGGGGCCTTCTTCTGACCTCTCGTATGGTGTTAGATTTTACATTCTGCTGATACATCTCCTGTTGTCCTGTTTTACCGATGAAGAAGATAATGTAACTCTGTTTGCCAGCAGTAAAAGGAATCTCCACTTCTCTGTCTGCCAGGTAAACATTCTCCAGGGTTGGAGAACTGATAGAAGATGCATGAGTGCTGCCCTACAGAGGTAGGATACAAAGAGCAGAGAACAAACCCATGATGTCCTATCCAGTGTAACATTTGTCAGTCAATCCTAAAAAGTCATGGATAACCATGAAAAATTCTTGAATGTCAAGGATTATTCTTGGATATCCAGGATTATTATTTTTCTTAAATTATTCCCTAAATTAACACCTTCAGGATTTACTCCAGACTTTTAATTTTCATTCCCAACTTTTCTGAGAAATTTCTGTCATTTTAGGGTAATTCTAACTTTTAAGAATTTTCAAAATTATTCCTGAATTTTCACAGTAATGTCCAATTTTACAATTTACTTTTCAAGATTATTTTTAGTTTTGGTGGTTTCTTGATTATTCCTGACTTTCTGAGTTACTCTTAATTTTATGTAATTATTTCAGCGTTTCAAAAATTCCTGACCTCTGTTAATATAAACTTAAGTGATATTCCATTATTAAAACTTTTTCTTTATCAGGCATTCGCAACTTTTGCAGGTCATTTCCCACTTTTCTGGTTAAGTCCCAGATTTTCCGGCTTAAACAGGAAAACAGCAAACTGACCTTTCCATACTCCACCCAGCTACCACTTTCATCCTTCCAGTACCACAGCCACTCCGTGGTAAGAATGTAGTGAGGAGGCTTAGAGACAGAGGAGGCAGTGGACAGACGACGAACTTGAGACCCTCTGCAAGTCATTGTCAGGAAATCAACTGGGTGCACATCAGGGGCTGCAGTGCTGAAAGCAACCAGAATAACAGTCTAAATCACCAATACTTGCAGATTCCTTAGGATTTAGAGTTACATTCTACAAACGTCCTTGCCCTGGAACACAAAACTGTCTGTAATCCCCTGGATGTAGGATTCTATGAACATTTCTGGTCTGTTGTGTCATTCGCGCACCTTGGTCGTGACGAAAATGCGAAGATCCTTGAGGTGGGAGCTGGCTGATTAGTACAGCTCATATCTCGTCCGGGGTCACAGTAGGCCCGTTCAATGTCCTCATTATTGGGCAAGTCCTTCCAGGTGACACCATCACTGTCTAAAACCTGCCACTTGTAAGGTAAGTGGCAATGGACACGAACACACTTCTCTGACAAAATACACAAACACACATAGGCAGTATATACACTTGGCACACAAAGGGAATTATTTTCTCTTCCCACACAGATGTACACATGATTTTACCTTTGAAGCTGCAGTGTCTGCGAATGAAGTACAGGCAGATTTCATTCCTGTCAGCCTCACTTGTGGCCTTGGTTGCACCAGCAGAACTGGTGGAGGGTTTAGTGTCGCTCTTAGAAGGCTCACAAATGGCCAATATCTCCAGTGGTGGCACTGCAGTTAACACATGTAAACATACATAAGTTATAAGCTACTGCACGACAAGATGACACTGTTCCAATGAAATCATATTGGTGAGTTGTGCTTATGGAGCCTTGTAATTTACCGACAGCAGGAGAAGAACGTCTCTCCCCCTGACCAGTGATGATAAACTTGTTTCTGTAGATCTTTTGGACATTTTGTAAGTTGTCTTGGCTTAATCCTCGGCCCTTGAGTATTGTCATGCAACGCTCATCAAAATTATGGGATCTCTTGCACCTGCTGCCAAACTTGCAGTCATCTTGGACAAAGTGCTGGCAGAGGTGAAGCTTGGTGCAAGAAGTGTTGAACTTGCAGGAGCCGTGCTCACCGATGCCCTTGTTGTAATGTGGACATATCTGGTGGTGGGCACAGACAGCAGAGACCATGCTATCATTTGTTATTTCAGAAATATTAATTTGCACCAAGGCTCTTGTACACCTTCACAAAGTGCAGGCTACCTCAGGAAGCAGATAGGGATCATTCTGTAGTAACAGCTGGAACAGCTGCTTCTCCGTCATACCATGAAGAGCATATCTTTTCAATAGGGTTGCATTGTATGGTGAAGCCAGAGTGTGGGCATTTTTGCACTTGTCTCTGAAAATAATGACAAAGATTTAATTTGCTTTCAGTTAGGATTCAACAAATCTTACAAGTTTTTACCAACTTTACCCTGTGATTTTTTTTATTGATTATAATATCTTAGGACGCTATGGCAGCTGTAGAGAAAATCTTTATCTTATTACAAACACCTGTGATCATGTTCATGTTTATGATATGTAGGTTAAACTGAAATAAATACATTTAATCAAATCATGTTGACAGCGTCTTACATGGAAAACCTCCTTCAAAGTGACCAGTGTACAGTATGCACAGTGAAATGAGAGCTGGGTTATGTGATCATAAAGGATTTGATAGGATGCGAATTACTGCCATCTTCTGGCCCAATACGGAATGTTCTTTGCTGACCTTATTTATGAGCAAAACTCTGAAAAAGAATATACAACAGCAGAAGTAAATTACCTGCATTATGCATTAGGAGAGCCTTAAGAATCTGTTGTTTTTAGTTTTCTCTGGCTAAATTAATCAATTATTGACTATATTGAGAAATACAATTTTCCATGGACTCAGAATAACAAACTACTTTTCTATTAAAGCGCTAACCAAAGGCTGGTGATTCATTCAGACACACCCGCAACAGAGGTTGTTTTGACAAGTTGGTCCAAATATGTACGGACCAGTCTAACGACATATAACTCTGTCGCGGAATAACAAAATAAACGTGCAAGCATCCGATTTGCTCAGTAGTTTATGGGGTTTAACAGGTTGAAAAATATCGAAATCACATGCAAGACCAACAACAAACTCAAACTATTAATTTGCAAAACTTAAACCCTCTTAGGTGTTATTTGCTGCAGTTGTCTCCAGCTTTAATCTCTGCAT
This sequence comes from Lamprogrammus exutus, assembly GCA_900312555.1. Classification (NCBI taxonomy): domain Eukaryota; kingdom Metazoa; phylum Chordata; class Actinopteri; order Ophidiiformes; family Ophidiidae; genus Lamprogrammus; species Lamprogrammus exutus. Next base: position 12,097 of record OMOW01029768.1, read on the forward strand.
CTCAGTCATTTGGTTATGGAAAAAGTCCTGGGCAGCCAAAACAAAAGCAGATGAAGTTGGGACTTTGCCCGACAATCCACACAGGATAAAACACTACCAAAACACACAGGAGAGAGCAAATAATATAAGAATCGCGAAAATCTAACCACATTCTCTAAGGAGTGTGGACTTTGGTGACGTCTACGTTTCCGTCCAGGTTTAGGATAAAGTTCAAGCGAAGTGCAGAAAAGAAAACACACTTACCCGAATCTGCAGTCTCCGCAGACAAAGTACCTGCACAAGTGTAATCCGTCGCATTGTGCACACTGCCCGGCCTCTTTTTGACAGAGTCGCAGGCTGCTTTTGGCCACTATGAAGCTGTCCGGACGGATTCCGTGACCGCCAGAGGCCTTCTGTCTGCCTTCGTGAATCGCTATTTTCCCGTCGTCGAGCAGCACCGTTTGCAGGACCTGATCCGCCACTGTAACCTGCTGCCGGATCAGCGCATCCAGTTGCTGGAAGTCCAGACAACCCTGGTTTTCGCACAGGGTCTTCATGATGAAGTTAGAGATGACCGATGACATCCTGAGTGGCACAGACTACATCAACTCACCGAAACTACGCAAGGCAGGCAGAAGTGGTTTCCATCGTCACAGATCGGAAGAGCGTCGTGTAGGGAAAGAGTGTAGATCTCGGTGGTCGCCG